>JAJJMC010033717.1:3296475-3401584 GCA_023531435.1 Papaver californicum | reverse complement strand
CAAGACTTTAAAAAAAAAAAAAAAAAAAAGAAAAGGGTGGTACGAACTATAGGTTTGTACCCAATATAAGTACGATCTAACCTATATAGGTACGAACCCAAAATATGATACGAACTAAGAGGTGAGTAGTGAACCTTGATTCTGATCTTGAAGCTTTTGATTTTGATCCTCAAAATTTTGAAGTTGTTGTTGTTGCTGTTGTTGTTGTTCTTGTTGTTGTTGAAATTGTTGTTGAAGATAGTTGTTTTGCTGCTTGAGATTTTCAATTTCTTGCTGCAAATTTTCATTTTCGCGCTTTGCCTTCGTTACTTCATTCTTGAGCATCAGCTCCATCATTATGGCTCGAGCCTTATAAAATTTGTACGCTGCAAATGTGCAATCAGTACCATATTTAAGCTGAGCAAGAGCTTGCTGTGGAAAAGAATACGATGGACCCTCTGCTACAGTCAGAACTTCATTTAAAGAAGAAGAAAGACTGAGTGAGTACGATTGATCGAAATACTCGCTTTCGAACCAAGCGTCCCGAGTATTCTCCAGTGGAGCAGCACCGAATGAAGTCCGCAGCCTAGCCATTGAAGAACTATCAGATTTTGATGGATCGTGATGAGCGGAAGTATTCAAAAACCCTTTAGAAACAAACCACTGAAAGGCTTCGTCTTCTTCACCAGCAAGAGTGATTCCCTCATCCTCTTCAGAGAAGGGCCATTGAATGGAAGGTTCAGCATCCGACATGTCAATATCGCCACCATCAGCATGAGCGGCAGATTGAACTAATGTCCCGATGGGTACATTTGATGTATGAATGACTCCAGGAGCATTTTCATCCACAAGGGGGATCGGGACATTAGGGACATCTGTAGCTGAAGTGCTAGGAGTTATGATTTTAACATTTGCTTCTTCAGAAATCTCATTTCTCTGTTCTTCAACAACAACATCAACAACAACATTTTCTTTTTTTCTTCAACGGTAACAACTTCGTTCACTTCTTCCATATTTTCTTCTTCAATAGCAATAACATCTGCTTCTTCTTGAGGTAATCCAGTAAAAACTGTTATTGTACCACTACTTGGAGCAATTGGCTCTATGTCAAAGTTAAAAGGAACGGGAGAAAAGGAATCATAGATGACGGTGGGAGCAGCGGTGGTAGGAACAGTTTCATAAATGGATTGGGTTATTGAAGGCTGCTCCGAAGAAAGAATTGGTTCCCCCACGCTAACAGGAACAACATTGATGATAACGTGCTGTCCCGATACTTTTACTCGGACCGAACCTTCAACGTCCTGTCCCACAGCAGTGATAAGAGCGGAACTGCTGTTCCCCTCAACAAAATAATCTTTAATTTCCCCTTCCTCTACTTCGGAAGGGTACAATGGTATTTTCAATTTTTTCTTCTTCTTTTCAGGGAAAACCAATTTTCGTTTTCCCTTACCTTCAATAACTTCTTCCTCAACTCTTTGCCTACCTTCAACGATTTGAATACCAAGACTTGGGCGAGGAGGAGGAGGAGGAACATCGTTGTGAAGTTCAGAATCGGGTTCAACCTGAAACACAAACATTTGTCTCGTAAGAAAAAATTCAATGGTAGTTCGGGACAATATTGAAATAAAGAATAATACAAACCTTATAATCAAACTTATAGTCCTCAAAATTTAACCGCCAAGGACAATAGCTTGGGAAACGATTACGAAGTCCTTGAATTTCATCTTTGGAGATGTTACCGTAAATCCAAGGACCTTCAATTACAATTGGAGTGCGATACCACTTATAGTCATGATCCTGACGAATTCTTTCTTTTGTGGGAAAATACAGTTTGGTATGGGGAACATATTTGATTTTGGGATCGTCGACTTCATGTAATAAGGGAAATCCCGAAAGACACTTGCGAACAGGGATAACGCTCCACTTCACGTAATTCTTCTTGGTAATACAATCTCCATATGTAGTATGAAAATTTCCAACGGTATAACTGCTACGTTCTGTAAAATCTGGAACGTAGAAAGTAAGGTTAGTCCGCCCTTCGCTTTGGAGACTACACTCATCAAGGATACGCCACCAATTTCCATTGTATTGAGTAATGGATCGAGCAAGTCCATGAGGAGAATCACCACGAGTTGCAAGGACTTCATATTGAAAAGGATTTTCTTCTTCGTATAATGAGAGACGAAGTCCGGCCTCTAAAGCGCCAGCATAAATTAGTAAACTATTGGGAGAATAGTTAAAGCTTTGCATCGCTCCTAAAGTTAATACATCAGTATTTCTGTCATAGAACGAGACTTTAAATCCTTCAAGATCATGTATTCTCTTAAAAACCTCAATGTTCATTGACCGGTAACTATAAGTCGCATGAGACCGCTTATTTCTGGGGGCAGGATTAGCGGTTGTAGAAGCCTCATGAGCTGGATTACGAGCAGGCCGAGACACATCATATCTAGAAGAATAAACTCTTGAAGATCTTCCAGATTCTTGGTGATCACCAGCAGCATTGGGATTTCTGGAAGACATAACATTTTATCTGGAAAGAAAATTTCAAAGGATTAATATGTGTAGGAATCAGTTCAATCATATCTGTTAAAAGCTAATCATTGTTAAATATTAAAGTAAGATACTGAAGGTAAAAAATCCTCAACATACCTGGAAAAAGAAGATAAACAATTACTTGAACAAAGGTAAAATAAATGTGATTGATGCTAAAAGCTCCTGAACAGTTGGGAGAGCGAAAGTATTTGAAAATTTCAAGGAAGATAAAGAGCAGCAACTTTAAGAGGTAAAAACAGAAGTGGAAAAGACCGCATCGTATTTAAAGCGAAGAATAGAAACCGTCACAATTTGAAAAGGCATTAATCAAGGCAAAGATTTGATTTCCTCGAAAAAAGGGTAACTGACACAAACGTGATAATAGAAGTTACTGCTTGCGAAAAGTTCGCATAACGTGTGAAAAGAAGTAATGATAAAACAGAAGGTAATAATTGTTCTTCTACTTTTTTCAAAACCTTGGATCGACCGTTAAAAGTTTTTGAAAAAAGAAGAAGAAGGGGGAAAGTTGTTGGGAAATAAAAGAAGGGCGACACTTGTAAAACGATTAACGAAGAAGACAGTGAAATTAAGAAGAATGAGAAGCACACAATCAAAGCCGTATCGAAGGATCGAAAAATGACAGATGTGAAAGACTGAGTAAATCTCTACATGATCGACACATAAGATTGCAAAAGTAACATCACACTGATCGAAACAGATAGCATTAAATGCTTATTGAACGGGAAAGTAAGAATAATAATGAACGTGGAACGGGAAAGTAGGAGTAATGATGAACGTGGAGCGGGAAAGTAAGAATAATAATGAACGTGAAACGGGAAAGTAGAAGTAATGATGAACGTGGAGCGGGAAAGTAAGATGATAATTACTTTTATCATACGTTTGACACATATGATCGGGACAAAGCTGATTCTCAAGGAACGAAGAATACATGTTAATCATGCAAGGTAACGGACCAAAAAGCAAAAGGCATGACCTGTCAATCGTATAATCATCCCGATCCAAAGATAATAAGGAGAACGAAAGAGGGTATCGGGACAAGAGGGACCCACTAGATAATCTATAAATAGTAGAGAGCATTCAACAGAGAAGGGGTCGGAAAATTGAAGTGAAGAAAGACTAAGGAAGATTAATCAGAGTAAAAGGAAAAAGATCATTAGGTATGTATACATTGTGTAAGATTAAAATTTATAGATTCCACTATCATGATTCATTTTCTTGATTTAAAAGATTATGGATTTGTGACTGTAATTTGATCAGATTTATGATCTGTAAATGAATAGATTATTAAAAAATTTCTCAAATCATTGGTTTAAAAGAGGATTCTATGTATCAAATTGTAAGTTAAAATCTTTATGTTTACTGTTTTTTTAATCAAATCATTGGTTGTTAATGTCAACGAGAATTTTGGCATAAACATAAACCATATTAAAAGTAGTTCAACTGAACCCATTTAATCTGTTCTCTTCTTGCACACGTGAACGACAGCTATGACTTCGTCAAACGAACAAATGCAACACCAAGTGTATGTTTGTTGGGTGTAAATATACCAACTAATCTCTCTAGTTTTTTCTTTTCTTCTCTTTAAGGCATCTCTTTACATTTTATAACATCAAATATATTGGTATGTATTTTCGAGGGAATTATATAATCATAAGGGATCCTTTTACTTAAATTTTTTGATTTAGATTTTTACTTAATTTTTTTATCATCAAATACAAATGGATGGATGGTTGATAATGACTTTTTATTTTCTAAAATCTAAACCTGATTTTCGTCGTCTATATATCTGATGGTGGAGACATTATATAAAAAAATTAATTCAGGAAATTTAAGTCAAAAAATCAGCTCCCTTAAAAAAAAAATCTCATCTTTTGCTTCAAAATTCAAATAAACCAAAATACATGTTTGAAGGGGAAAAACTAAAACCGAAGACATAACAAAAACGAACAAAACCTATGATTGTATATTTTCTTCTTTTCCTAATGAATAAAGATCTAAACTATGGCCTTTGTACTATCTAGGTTTAGTTTTGAACCCCACCTGACAAAGTTAATTTTTTCCTAGCTCATTGTTTTCTTTTTTTGGCAAGGAAGAAAAAAATAAAAATTCTGTAAAAAGCAAATTGAATAACAGAGAACGTGAATCGATTGAAAAAAGAAAATACAAGAAGCAGAAGCTTAGTGGTTACATATTATAAAGGCATGGAAGTTTATATATGAGCACCGTACTCAGCTCTCGGCTCTATAAATTGATAAGTGCATAATTATATAATTTTAGTGTCAAATCCATACTAATATTTATTATAATTCTTGCATATTACTTGTTATTACTCTTGTTTTATTTTATTTGTTTCTATAAGGTGAATCATCCCAATAAGAATGAAAATGGATACATAATAGATAAAAAGTGAAGTACTCCAAGTATCCAAGTGTCTAGAGCCAAGAGAAGTGGAAGAAATACGACAAAAAAATAGCAAAGAACGTCGGAAAAAACAAGAGTGGCTACCAAGTAAATAATGAACATTCAAATCCAAGAGTTTTTATCATCATCTTGAAGATAATTAATATAAAAAACAAATACAAAAAAGAATGAGGTCATTCTGAGGTCGTATGAGGAAGTTATGAGAAAAAAATTGGAAAAAAACAGGTTCCCAGAATCGGTGGATATGAAGCATTACGTTGGCCGATCCTAGACTATTTATATCCTGAAAAACCCCATTTTTGAACCTTTTAAAATCGGCACTTCTGGAGGTTACGTTGGACGATTGTAGTCGTATTTTATACAGAAAACTCGAGAAATTGAAAAAATTGATTGTTTTACAATCGACACATGCACATCAACCGATTGTGGACATATTTTTATAAGGAAAAACTCTTGATTTTGAGGCTTTACAATCGGTGCTTAAGGATGATTATAATGGTCGATTGTGACACGACGGGGGCCATTTCTTGGACGTGTTTTGACTACTAAATCAAGGTAACATGGTCCAATTAGGACTCTAATACCTAGATTTGTGAGCATTATATAAGAAAACTTCCATAATGTACCCTAATAAAAAACTTTTTATACTATTTTGCAAGTCTTTGAGGATATGATCAACAACACAAGAAGCAAGATCTAGGGTTTCAAAGTGGTTCCATCATCGTAACAGTCTCTCTTTACTTTTATAAATAACATGGGTGATTCTAAATCCATGAGTATCTAAATCCATATTTGATTGAGGAAAGTTCTAAACATGATTTGAGTTATTATATGAATTTATATTGAAGTTCTTCACATGATTATTGTTTGTTTTACTAATATGAATGTTCATGCTTGATTAATAGATTGTTTAGGTGGCCAACTCAATTGGTTCATTAATTAATCTAAAGCTAGTAAGATATGTCTTACATAAGTAGAACATGTGAGACCCTGCAGAGGGATTCTGTTGAGCAATCGCGTATAAAAACAACACTAGAAAGTGAACCGAGCACACTAAGTTTAACTACTAGGATCAAACCTAAATTCACAAATCCTAAAGCATTCGACTGAATTACACCTTGAGATCGTACTTCATGGTGGTTCTTACAGATAAAATCTGTTGATTAAACGTACATGTTGTCCAGTGACATAAGGAATTTTGGGGATAGCTAAGCGTACATGTTATTATAGGTTAGTGATAATCTGTGATAAACTACGAAAAATGGATATATTTCAAAGGTAATTACCAGTAAATTGTATATTTCGCATAATTAACTTTTATCATTATCGTGTTGTTAATACATCTCATAGTATGAATTGCCTCTTTATTTCTTTAATTTTCTATTTGTAGCTTGTGATTTGGTTAATTATAAGTCGTTGATCCTTGATGATTGAGATGGATGTATAATGTGGGGATTATCATGACTTTAAAGGCAACAACAAAGATAATCGGCTATTGTTATGCTCCTTTATATATTTCTTCCTTTCGGTATCTTTGAAGGAAAAAAATTAAGAGAATTCTCTATTTTTCTTTTTCTGAAAATAGGGCAATGGGAGAGTTAGATTCAAATCAGAATCTAAAAACCTCCCTTTACTTTTAGAGGTGGTAGGTGAATGGGATCTAGTATCAAATATACACATTCTTTCCCATTACTCGATTGATGACTTCGCTGGGAATGTACGTATGTATTTAATTTCCCATTTTTGCTCAATATCATCGAGTATCCACTTAAATGGCAGATCATTGTTCAAATGCGAGTTCATTTTTCTTGATTCATTTGGTTAACTTCCTAATATATGTTGTTGTGCAACTACAAGTTTGATCTCCCAACACCGGATAACAGACCAGATGCTCGTATTATATACAGGTTTGTCGCACAGTTTTGTCGTATTAAAATATGTTTGTACCTATTCGTATTTGTTACTTGTTTTGTTCTCTTAAATGATATATGCCTTGCCACAACACTTTGTGAGATTATGATATTGCGGTTATGTTGGCATATTGCTTAATTAGGATTCCAGAATACAGACCCTTACCTTTAGTGGATTATGTGCGACCTTGTATCATTCGGTATTTTAACCAGTGCATTTTATTTGGCAGATATTGATTCCAGTATCGTTGTCAACATCCAACAACACTTTCTCTATTTTACATCAAGTCCCCGAAGGTCATGTTTGGGGTGTACTTGAGAGGGGTGCCCTTCTCAAAACAACTACTAATACAGGTATGGGTTCTTGTACAATATTGAATTCGACTTGCATTACGGACATTGTGGTTGCAAGAATATTAATTTGCTCGGATGAACTTATTTGAGTTCCCCGGGTTTTCATATGAAGATGCCATTGATAACTCAATTTGATCTCATCCAGGTGACCATACATACAAATCAGGTGAATGTTAAACACTTGAAGGGGTGGGATTGGATAATCAGAATCATATCTAATCTTATCTGATAAAACTGTCAGAAAGACCTTCAAACCTTGGATGTTTAGCCTTTTTTTCCCACAAATCCGTTGAATCTTTTAGTGTTAACTGTTATTTCTGCATATTCTTCAGTTAGAGCTTTCACTTATGTGTTTATGTGTTTCCTCTGTAGGTTGTTAATCGTCTTCAGGACTACGCGTACAAGACTTTGCTCAGACGCGGCGTACAATATGACAAAACATGGATTTATTATAAGATTCATCAAGAGATCAATAATTTCTATGGTGCCTAATCCCTTCAGCAAGTTTACATTGACAAGTTTGATCAGGCGAGTAGACATACTAAACTACGCTCTTGTTACCACATATGATAAACCTAGACCCATTATGCACAATAGCTGCTTGACAAGTTTGACCGAATATAGTGGATTTAGGGAACTTACTAGTTGCTAAGGAATCATATCATATGTTCTCTTTTTTATTTATCTCCCACGAACCAAGTAAAACAATATATCTTAAATTGGAAATTTTTAGATTGATGAAAGAATAAAAGAAGCTTTACAGAGTGACTGCACACAGTTTGCCAAAGAATTGAAATTTCAAGTTTGCATGCCACTAATCTCTCTATCCCACAATATATAAGGAGCAATTTTGAGTAAATGCAGGAGGAGCACACCAAGGTAATTTTTTATAGGCATATTAGAGAACTTAAAGAACCAGCAGTAAGTTGTCCTCATTTGTCAGGCCCTGAGAATTAATATATTAGCAAAATCTTAAATTCTTAAAAGTCTTAACCATTTTTCATGATATCGTTTATTACATGCTTCAATTTGA
The DNA here is from genome assembly GCA_023531435.1 of Papaver californicum. Taxonomy (NCBI): domain Eukaryota; kingdom Viridiplantae; phylum Streptophyta; class Magnoliopsida; order Ranunculales; family Papaveraceae; genus Papaver; species Papaver californicum. The sequence goes on along the minus strand of JAJJMC010033717.1, from coordinate 3,393,331 downwards.
GTGATTTCTTTCATTCATCTATTACATGCTGATAACAAATGTACTCGATCAATCGATTGTGATGATCAATCATATATGTTATATGATGGTGGTAATTCCTTCTATATTATATATTGAGTCTTCTAGTACACCAAGAAATGTATGTAAGGTGCATGATTGAGGTCTAGAATGGTATATGCAGGCGTCGGCAGGAACATTATTAGGGATAATAATTTTTTTGAAACCTAATTTAGATTTGAAACGATTATAGATTGGTAAATTTAACGTTGCTTTACATCTGAATAATTAGCAACGGATATAAGAGATACAAACTAAAATAATGGCCGGCAGTGTTTGTGGCGAGACCCAAAAAACGTATTCATAACCGAAATAACGCCATCAAAATTCATTTATTTGTTTCTTTAATTGAGCAATGAATGTAAATCTATTTAAGCAACGTGTTTATCCGTTGCTTTAATTAAATTAAGCAATATTTATAAACGTTGCACAATACGTAGTAAATATTTGATACGCCGTTATTGCAACGGATTTACATATTCCTAAAAATCAGGAAGACGGTTATAACCGTTGTAAAATGGTCGAAATGGTGTAGTGATATACGTATTCTCACGACAGATGGCAGTCAGTCGGAAAATCTATCCACAACGATTTGGGACCATAAGATCATGTCCATTTTAAATCAAATTGTATTAAATGACTCTATGGATACAACGAGCCCTCGTATAATCTCTTTCTAGTCTAATAAAAACATTTCATGCTTCAAAAAAAACCATTTACGTATTTCCTGTGACTAAAATTTAGTTACATAGATTTGACGCATACGTATATACATATATACAATATGATGATCATGAGGATTTAGATGATTAACAAACATTTGATATTCACTAATTCAGGTAAAAAGCAATCAACTTAGAAATCTCATTTAATCTCTTTTTTAACTACGATTTGAGATATGTTGGTTTCAAACATGACCTAAAATAATGTTACAATCTCGATATTCATGATCCGTATACATAGAAATTGACCATGATGAAGAACTCTCATCAAATAATAAAAGTAACATCGAAGTTACGTCAAAGATTCCCGATTAAAATCTTATCTAATCCTTAAATAACATCAATTTTCAGTCATTTTGTTTGAAATCAATAGTAAGATTGTATTAGACTAGTTTCTTTGGGGTTTTTTTTTCAAGAATCAGAGTCGTGAAGTATTGAGTCTTTCAGTCTAAAAGGAAATGATAACCAATTTTAAAAAGAATATATTTACTTCTTAATTTATGTTTTATTCTGAATTACAATAATTTTTAATTAATAATTAATATTAATATTAACACATTTCCCTCTATAATTGACTGGGACAAAGGGGCAAGAACATTTTGGTGATAGAGGATTTAAAACCTGGTATTTAAACTTCTTTTAGGATAAGTTCTAAATTTTTTTTCTTTCAAGAATTAGAGTCGTGAAGTGAGTCTTTCAATTCAAAAACAAATGATAACCAATTTTGAAAAAATAAATATATATTTCCTAATTTATATTTTATTCTAAATTAAAGTAATATTTAATTAACAATTAATTTTAATATTAACATGTTTCCCACTATAATTAACTGTGGGACAGAGGGACGAGAACATTTGGTGGCATGCAGAGGACTAGAGTCTAGTAGTTAAACTTATTTAGGATAAGTTTTAATTTTCTTTTCTTTCAAGAATCAGAGTCGTGAAGTATTGAGTCTTTCAATCTAAAAAAAATGATAACCAATTTTGGAAAGAATTTATATACTTCCTAATTTATATCTTATTCTAAATTAAACTAATATTTAATTAATAATTAATTTCAATGTTAACACGTTTCCGTCTATCATTGACTGGGTCACAGAGACATGAACATTTTAGTGACTGAGGATCTGGAGCCTGATATTTAAACTTATTTCGTATAGGTTTTAATTTTCTTTTATTTTAAGAATCAGAGTCGTGAAGTATTAAGTCTTTCAATTTCAAAACAAATGATAACTAATTTTAAAAAAAATATATATACTTCGTAATCTATATCTTATTCTGAATTAAAATAATATTTAATTAATAATTAATTTAATATTAACATGTTTCCTTCTATCATTGACTGACAGAGGGACAAAAATATTTTTTTGACATAAGATCTGGAGCCTGGTATTTAAACTTATTTAGGATAATTTTTAGTAACACGTGGTTTGTTGGAAAATTTGTATCTTTTTACTCGTACAAAAACTCCCTCTGTATTAAGCTTTTCATTTTTAAAATTTTGTTTCACAAAAGTCGATCTTTTTTGTTTTTATATGCTATTTTTCTAAACAAATCGTTACTAATAATTTGTGTTGTTAATAAGAGATACTCCCTCCGTTTTTTATAAATTGAGTTATTTCAAATTTGCACAATTCTTAAGGTAGGAAGGAGAGATGGATACTTAATTTTATGTAATTTTTCCAATTATACTCTTAGGATTAATAAAATAGTAAAAATTGGAAATGACATATCTCTCAAATTATGCCATAGATATTTGTAAACTTTATATCGTTTGAAAACATTTTAAAACACATATCTGGGTAATATAAACATGACTATCAAATTATACATATTTCTTAAAATAATAATAAGTAATTTAAAGGGCAATTTTAGAAATATTGCCTTGTTTAATGAAATAGCTTTATGATTAGGAAACTAAATTTCAAAATCAAAAGCTCGATTTATGAGAAATGAAGTGAGTATAAAAGAATTCAATAGTCATGTTTATACTCGTTGCGGAGGTCTTTTAAAAATATTTCTAACGGTATATCATTTATAAATATCTGCTTTTTAATTTGTGACGTATATATATTCGAAATTATAATATAAAAAGGTAGATAAGAGAAAAATACTAAAAAATAATTTTCTCTCCTCCTTACTTGAAAATTATGCAAACTTAAATAAGAACCCTCAATTGCGAATACTCTTACAAATTGGGGGATACTAAAAGAAAAAAAACATTACGAAGTAATTTGAAGAATGCCTTATCCAAATAATTTTAGTAATGACTAAATGACCTTTTGATTAATTAGTTTTTTAAGATTAAATCTAAGATTTTTAAGTTATTTTGATTAACTATTCTAAAAAAATATTAGAAATATAGAGAGAAAATATTCCTCCAATTCACATGATACATAAAAAAAATCACAGTCGGCATGGTATGCATGACGAAGATAATGCCAATTGTCATTATCTTTTACATGCATTCAAATAAACTAGTGTTCAGGTGTTGTGCTTTACATGTGGCACATTTCTTCAAATACAATAATGATACATCCATGTATGCAGAAAGCTTATGGAGGGTGGACCTCTGGGTTTATATGGACTCTACTCATACATAATGCGTAGAAAGAGGTAAGGGAATATCATCATTACAACATGGACTCTGTGGTGGCGATTTATGTGGGTTTGCTTTCATAGAAGATGCCTGGTTTCATTTGGTCTTCAAAAGTGGTGGTAAGAATGAGATACAGGTTGAGTCGTCATTAAGCAGTTTTGGTAAGAGTGGTGGTGAGAATGAGATAATGTTACAGTCGGTATCATACAATACCGACTGTGGTGTTAAAATTGGATGTAAATACCCTTAGCCTATATGCCCCATATCATTATTAGTATCCCTCAATTTGTGTGGAAGTATCTCCCAGATATAAGTTTTTAAATAACTCAACTTTTATGAAACCGGTAATGTAGAAACGATCTTGCACCGTCCATCATATTATCTTGTACGAGACAAAACATTTACATCCCTGGGATTCAAAAAGCCACTCTCTCTGTATAGTCTCTTTTTCTCTCTCTAAAATGGGTCGAACTTTTTCGAGTAGATCCAATGAACTGAAATTTAAAGTATATGGAAAGATTTTAATCCTTAACCTCTGTATCTCTCACAAACATTTACAACAAGTACCCTAAAATTTTTGTTCAAATATGACTCATTAACATACGTAGTAAAACATCTTTTCTTATTTCTGTATCCCTAAATATAATCCTTAACCTCTCTATCTCTCACTTCAACATCACCACCACCTCCTTCGCATTCAATTTCTGATTCTTTCTCTTACTGTCAGCTATTCGTACGCCGTATAACCATAAATCTCACCACTCCTAATGCTAATGTGCATTGCACGTAATATTGAAACTAGTTTTAATTCCTCTGATCATCATATTTATCTCCTTCATCTCTAGTTGACCTCTGCAAAATATCAAAACCCTAAAATCATAAGATTCCTCGTAGAATCACTCTGTCTCCATCACCACCATTAAATACAACTTTTGAAGGGTTACTTCAAGAAGGATCTCACAAAACCAAAGTTGATGCTTCTTCGTCGTCTGATTCTGATTCTAGTTCGATTTCTAGTCTATTGATAATAGTGATAATCCTAACGGGTATCTTCGTCTTTACATATGTTGCTTCGTTAAATTAATCGACATTGTAGATTAAATACAGAGGAACTTGATGGAGAACAAGATGAAGATGAAGTTACACGAAGAATCGAACAGATTAGTAATCAAATTCATAGTAGAATATCAAGTAGAAGAATATTACCTTCTGCAGAAGAAGAGATTAATCAAAGTAATCAGAAATTGATTGATTCACTTCTTGTATTTTCATTTGGTTCAATTAAAGGTTTAAAATCAACGAAAAAAGATTCATCATCGATTTTTGATTGTGTTGTTTGTTTATCAAACTTTGAAAGGAAAGATAAACTTCGATTACTGCCGAATTGTTGTGACGCATTTCATTCCAAGTGTATTGATACCTGGCTTTTATCTAACCGTATATGTCCATTATGTAGAGCTATTGTACACGTTGAAGAATCACAAAAAAAAAATCACCATCACCATCTTTTTCATCAAGAAGAATATCTTCTTCTTCTAATGTTGGTGGTAATGGCCGATAGCTTCATAATCGAAATCGGTAGTGTAAGTCGTTATCATCTGAGAATATTGGTGATGTACAGAATGGACGTTCAAGATCTTATTCGATGGGATCAATTGAGTATTCAGTTGAAGATGTATCAGAAGTTATATTGTAGTTTCATCAGATCAAAGTGATTTTGGCGGGAAAAAGGAGGAAGAAGATGACACAGCGATGGCTGTATGGTGGAGATGGAATGAACCACGGGATCTGACGAATTAGCGGCCGAAGTTGGTAGTGGCAGTGGTGGAAGAGGTTGGTTATTAGATTATGTTGATAAAATTGCTTCATCAGCTTCATCCTCTTTTTCTTCTCGTTCGTTTCGACTATCAGGGAGATTCTTCACCGGAGGTAGTCGTCGGTTTGATGGAGGGGTAACAGGAAGTGAGAGGCGGACTGATGATAATTTCGCCGCCGTAAATGGTGATGGGAGCTGGGATTTGGAGGGAAATTATCGATATGGTGAAGAAATTAGTAGTTTGTTTCGGTGGCTGTCAGGGGTATAACTGGTACTTCGTGAAAAATGAGGCTTCTTCCTTCCTTGCAGGTACTCAAACGAGGCTTCTTCCTCCCTTCCTCGTGAAAAACTTAGGGGCCTACTTCAGAAACTAACTACAATAAAATCTCTATAAATCAATACTCGATAAATTAATAACCTCGATAAAATTAATAATTTATCCAGTCCCAACTTGGGACCAGTATAAAATTGGACCCCAATCGATAAAATAATAAGATAATAACTTTTTTGAAATCACAGTGTATATACATTGGTCCCAATGAAACTATAAATTAATAATTACTAAAAGATTCCAAATTCTAAGATTGTCTAGTAAAAAATGAATCTATAGTCATTTGTTTTTTGTTGAACTTCAAATCTATATTGAGTTCATCTTTAAATCTCCTCATTGCACTTAAGAGTTGGGGCATTGTCTTCTCGTATTGCAACAAAAAGTTGTGAAGAGTTGTTGCCGCTTGCAATGCTTCTTTCCGAGTGACCGGTTCCAAAGCTATTGAATCATCCTCAACTTCGTCATCGACCGGATTTTGAATGGTATCCGCCACAAATAACAATTGTAAGTCTTTCCTTTTCCTGTTTCCTACCTTCAAGTTGTTTTATTGCAAGTGAATGGTCAGCTTGTAACCTGTAAAACAAACCAGTTTCATTCATATTAAAAACATCTTTCATAGGAAATTGATCAATTTTTTCCCTTATAGACTCCAATTTCTTCTCCATGTCATGTGTGTCGACTGAGCCACTTTCTCCGAAACGGCGATATGATTTGATACCATGCCTTAACTTAAATTTCTCAAGCCATTCTTGTGAAAGTTTATGCTCTGAAGAATCCTGTGGATACAAAAGCTTCAGCGCCTCAACCGCCTTCTCTATGATTAGCTCTCCTGTTATATTCACACGCTCTTGATGTTGGAAAAACCATTCATAAACAACTTTCTCCATGTCCGGGTACATGGCTGGTTTGTGACGCTTGGAAGATCCACCTTTGTCAAAGTCAGCTGATAGGAACTCTGATTATCGCTTGAGAGTGTTTGATATTGTTCCTTGACTAACTTTCAAATTGAAAGTTTTGTCAACCCACTGCACCAAATCTTGTTGAGTGCATCCTTGGTGATCTCTCTTATACTCGCATAACAATTTTCGTTGTTGATCGGTCATTGTTGATTTTTGAACACCTTTTAGTTTAGCAGCCATGATATGATTTTAAAAATTTTCAATGGACATTTTATAGTGATCAATTTCTAACCATGTTTAATGTACTGCGTTGGTACCATGGACCAACTTTTTGGTACCATGAACTAACTTTTTACTTATTCAAAAACAATGAACTTGACAAATTCAATTAATTTGTGATTGTACATTCATAAAATGTGCCTTGGAACTTGTTTTTGTAATTTATTTTTCATCTCTAACTAATATACATTGTAACTAGTACATTGGACTTGGAAATTTAAAGGTAATACGTAAAACCTCTTTAAATTAATAAATTATTAATTTATCGATATAATAATATCTCGCTAAATTAATAAAATATCACGGTCCCAACATTATTAATTTATAGAGGTTTTACTGTAACGAGAAAGAAAAGTACTTTGTATTTCTCTTCGTAGTATGAACAAAATTGTACAATTACAGAAAAGAATTACATTGCCAGGGACACTATTTATATTTACCAGATTACATCTGCTATGTTTTGGTTATATATTATCACTTTCGCAAAAAAACTATTCTACATGTGTGAGTGTGAATTTGAAATACAAATTTTACTACAACGTCCTCTTTTAATGGATTATTGTTAGGGCTTATCAATGGTTGTTTTTAGCCAAGCAAAATCAGCAGTTGATAACGTATTATTTTGACCTTTATTTATCTTACTAATTTATCCCTATATTAGGGGCTAAATTAATGACTTAAGTAAATTAAGGGTTGAGATTGTTTGGTAAAAAATTATGATTATCATTTATAATTATAGATAATCATAAATTAAAAAATAATTATAATATTAATCATTTTTATAATAATTTTAACAAACACCATTTTAGAATAATTAATTATCTTTAAAAAAATCAATTATATGATAAGTTGTTTGGAAACATTTTTAATTTTGAATTCTTCTATTTCTTACACAAACATTACTCATCATTTTTGCAACTTCTAACATGGGCCTCATGTCTGCCTACTAAGCCACACAAGCTAAACCAATAGGATACATTGCCACCAATTCCTCCTATGTTCTTGTACCCCAACAGCTCAGGATAAAATACTTCGGCAGTCCGCTCGTCCCTGACAATTGAACGAACCCAACTTGGAAGATCAACCGCTTGTTCATCATCCTGACGTAGATTACTTGGCAAAGAGTTACATAGTTGCAGCCTTCCCAGAGAGGACTTCCAAGAGCAAGAGCTTTTAAGTTTCTGCTTGTTCAGGTGCTATATAACCTCCCAGCTGTATTGCAGTTGCATGAATTGGATTAAGAAGCAATGCCAATCCAAAATCAGAAATGCCAGTAACTCAATTCTTGTCAAGTAACACCTTCGATGATTTGACATTTCCGCGTCGCACTTTTGATTCACTATACTCTTCATGAATCCGATCTAGCCCACGAGCTGCTCAAAACACTAAACTAATTCTTGTGGTCCAAGAAGCTTCTCAATGACAATGTTAAGATGTCTTAACAGTACCTAGTTTGAGGTAGTTCCCATCCATGTGAACTCTCCTACTCGCATCCAATGTCAAAGTTCATTAACTCCCTTTAGTTACTCTTCTTGATACTGACCTGTAACAGAAGGCATTACTCAAATACCTTTAGTTACTAATATAATGGGAATACACAATCATTGATCCCAAGCACAGTAGAAGCTCCTTGGCAATTCTTTAATATCCAAAATGTATATAATGCAATACCTTTATATATTTACCCTTTACGAACACTGAATAACTCTGCTCGACAATTCTAATGTGCCGAACTAAAATTCACATTGATTACATAGGCGTGCAGGAGCACATACACAAACTATATGTATTAAGCAATAGTATGAACTATATACAAATAGAATGAGCGAAAGATGATGCCCTACCGTGACAGGAGCTAGTGGTCATAAATTAATTATAGTCACGTGATGCTTGCTTATATGAAAACCCAGAGACAGTGGTAAAGTTTTAACAAATTAAACAGTCCTTACTCAGAGATATTTAAAATGGCAATTGAACCATTCTTAAGTGCACATTACTAATGCTACCGTAATTGAACCATTCTTAAGTGCACAAATTCATCTACCTAGAAACTGAATTGAACCCTTGTCTACTAAAGACTATACCTCATATTTGCATTATACAACTAACCACACCTAAATCATCATTTACACATCAAATAACAAAACACAAACTAGTCATTCTAATCGGTATCAGAACATTTCAACATATTTCTAACATCAGTGGGGCAATTCTACGAACAGTTGGGGGTTTCACAAGAAAAAAAAAACAGAGGAAAATACATTAATATCCTCACAACCCGTCTTAGATGCTACAACATCATCAACAGATAAAACTAATCATACAAAATGGTACAAACGAAAAAATTAAAGCTCTAATCGAAGAGAATTACCTGATGTTCTTCAACTTAGATTTTAGAAGTATGAACTCACTACTCTGACAAACCTAGGGTTTTTGAAGATCTCTAAGAGGAGAGATCGATTGAATATATGGTATCTGGTTCTTCAGTCATCCATTCTTTCTCCCTCGAGATAGTTTTTCTTTTTCCTCTTTTGAAGTAGGAGTTAGTTTCGAAGAAATTGATTAAAAAAAACTCGATAAAATTTTGTTAAGAAAAAATCGACCATTATACCCCTTCGTTCCAATTTAGATGATAGTGTTTTTTTTTTTGTTTCACATTATTTATATTTTTTATATTTTTTTATAAAAACTATTAATTACTATCTTCGTTTCAGGAAAAGAGTTACTATCACTTTTTCAAATTGACCTATTTTTAGACTAAAATGAGAAAGTAATAGTAACACTTTTCCATAAACGAAGTGAGTATATCGTAACCTTTTACTTTGGAATTATAAATTTATTTATAAACATATTACTGACAATTAATGTTTAAAGACCTTTAAAAAAAAATATAGATGAAATTTTTTTATTTTTTTTTAATTTTTTAATCTACGTAAAATCTCTTAAACTATCATTTAAAATGAAACAAAAAAATTAATTTTTTAGAAGCAAATTTTTCTATTTATCAAAATAATAAAAAATTTCAATTATATTTAAAATAATTAATTATTATAAATTTTATCCAACAGTTGGATCATGGCTGTCATCATAGATTATAGACTTATAATCTATTACTATCATAATGATTACCAAATAGTTCCATAGATGGAAATTAGAATAATTTCGGAAGAGATACTGAGCAGTACACTAAATATGGAGAGAGGGAGGGAGGAGTAAATGAATGAATTAAAAGAGCCGGGGATAGTGGGGACTGTAGGTTGCTGTCTTTCGCTGTGTTTCAATGTTGTTGTTTCCTGAGAGAGTGAGAGAATGAGAGATATTATGATGGATGGGGTGTTTTGATTTAGTGTGGCACGCATGAGAGTCTCTTGACTACAATAGGTAAAATATTAGAAACGTACGATTTTAATTTCGTTATGATGATCTTGAATCACCGACCCTTTATTTATGATTCTAGTCATCTCCTCATGATTCTAGTCATCTCCTCGCCTTATAATGCAAGCAATACTTTTTCAAAAAACCTAACTGCTGTAGTTTTTAAGGGTATTTAGTTAACCAGATGAAACAGTCAAACAGCGACTGAAACATGTAAAGGAATATGGACTGAAACGCTAAATTTAGAGATATTAAAATAATATATAATATTTATATGGACTTATATAAAAATATTTTAAAAATAGGTTATTCATGAAAAAACCTTATTTATAAAAATAAAGATAAATATTTTAAAATTTTATATCTTTTAATGAATTTTTAAAAAATTTATATATTTAGGAAACTCTTTTAAATTATCAACGCAATAAACATAAATAACAATATTGTTATAAACCTAAATTTTAATTATCAATATGTTCTTGTATCTAAGATCAGGATTCTATATATTCCATCCGTACCTATTATACAGGGGGAGAAGGTGGAATCTCTTAGATTAAGAAATTGCTTGGTTTTTATAATTATTCATGTTTTTTCCTTTTTTTACCCTTTGTCTTATTCTTAATACAATTTCTCATACATCATAAATAAGGGTATATATGTTAAAAGGTATTTTGAAATTGTAATTCCGCCTATTTAGTAAGACTAAGAAAATCCAATATCCCGCCTATATAATAGGTACGGAGGGAGTACTTGGTTATCAAGTCTTTTATCCATATAAAATAGAGACATACAAATCCTTGTAACTCTAAACAATATTGTTATAAACCTAAAATTTAATTATCAAGATGCCCTTATGTCTAAGATCAAGATTTTCATATACTTGGATATCAAGTCTTCTATCCATATAAATAGAGACATAAAACCTTGTAATTCTACAAACATGAATAAAATATCTCTTTTCTTCTCTCTCTATTTTGTGTCTCCTACTTTATTCATAACAAGTTATTAGCAAGCTCTACGCTGAACCATTTAATCATTTCAAAGTCGAAGCTAATAAAATATGATTTTTGGTAAATTGTAAAATCTAGTTGATGTTGGTAATCTCCGTCAATTCTTTATGATGAGATGTAAAAATTGGCATTTTAAGAGATTTTAGCCAGTTTGGTTTGATTTTCGTTAATTTCTAAAGAATAGTGATGATCCTTCAAAACATAAAATGTGGTTTTATCTTATAATAAACCATTGGTTTATATTCCTTCAAAAAACCAACCATATTGTGGATATTCTAAAAAAAAATAACAATAATGGTTTCGTCATTTTAAAAAACTTTTCCTCCATCGATCATTAAATATTGAGATATCGTTATTATGGTGTAAGTCAATTGCAAATACCGGTAAATAAGAAATTGTTGTATTCTTGAGGGGTATTGAGCAATTTTTATTTTTCCTCGGTAATAATCTTCAAAATTTGGATTTGTTCCACTTGTAATTGGAATACACCAGGACACTTAAGGTCAATGGTTGCGCACCTGGCTTGTTAGCATTTATAGTTAGTCATTGAAGTAACTTAATTGTTACTGATTCAAATTTCTTTTAATAAAAAAAAGTGTCCAGAATTTCATTTTAAGGTGAATGATTATCTTTTCGGCCCTATAGGTCACAAATTTTTGGTGATTGATTTGTTTGCGTATTTTATATGATTTTAGCTATAACCAAAAGTAATCCATGGTTGATGACAAATGTATACTTGAGTATATGTTCTTTAATTAATCGGATGATACTTTACGAAATTTGATTTCGTGTTTGAGATGAGATTATATTTCCGCTATAATCAGGGGGAGACTATACACTACAAAAGCTAGTGTTAATTAACTTAAAAGTTATATTTATTTCTCTCCCATCATGATTAAATCAATAAAGGCTGCTATTATATGACCGGGGTAATATGTATCATTTTGTTTTTATGTAAACTTATGCCTCTTGTAAAGGAAAATCCAGTCACATCTAGCAAATATCTAGGTATCTTTCTATAAGAGGATACATGTAGTGTTATAATTGAGACTACCAAACAAGATTCACATACTCATAGTACATATCTCCTCACTGGAAGTTGAAGAGATTATAATGCTCGTAAAGGGCGCTGCTGGTACCAGTAATTGATTATATGCACACACTTCAGAATTATGTGGGATCGTAGTAAATTAAATATTATCGAATATTCATTTACAATAGCTATTGAAATAATAAATGATGATGGTTGTTAACCCCACTACAACAGAATATCGATATATGTGATTAGGTTTGATTAAAATCTGGATTGACGCAATTTTGCGTCCAAGAATTACACCTTCAAAATGCCAAGCCTATTAATTGTAGGTTGACATCGTCATAATGCGTCGTACGAGAAATACGTTTGTTTTATTTTACTTCGACCCTAGGATTTGTTCGATAATTGTTCTCCTTATATAATGCATTTGGCGTGGTGGTCCTTGAGGAACCTGTATTTGGTCGGAGAACATATTCGTATTTGTAACTTGAAAGATTCAAAATATAATCAGGCATCCATCTGACTCTATTATGTCAGGTTTAACAATCCTTTTTGTGTTTAAAAAAAAATAAAAAATAAATGGAAAATGCCAAAATACATATTAGGTGATGATGTCAACGTTGTAGGTCTCTTGAGGAGTCCTTAAAGATACTAAAATCCATGCTTTAGCAGCATAAATATTATTATTTTAATATACATTTTAAATGCTTGCATAAAACTTATCTATGATATAAACTAGAGTTATGATTTTGATGTTTTAGATATTTATAATACACATATAGTTGAGCTAGCATCCATGAATCACCAAAAGTTGTACTCTTTTCTCTTCGTTTCAGGTTTCGTCCTATGTGGTTTTCCTGACAACGTTTTAACGAGGCAACATCTCACTGACGTTTAATTTCATTTATATTGATATTGTGCTATTTTTTCTTCGTCCGGATTTTGTCCCATTGGGCTTTACTGGCAAGGTTTTTTAGTGAGACAATTTAATTCAACATGGTGGTTATCCAGGGGGTGTACAAATTCGGTTATTTGGTGGATGCCCACCAATAACTAGGTTATTTTGCTATACCAAATCAACGTAACTATCTCCTAGGAATTTGGATGTTCTTTTGAACCACATAAGGTATGACCACAAATACAGTCTTGTTCACTTACGGCTATGTATCTACTTCTTGGTTGTTTTGTTGAAGATACTACATTAACTACTTCTACGAATCATCCTGAGAAGTTAGCATTAATCCATGAAACATGTATTGAAGAAGAACGTAGACTCAGCAAAAGCATCAATCGAAAACAATACAACTTGTGTAACACAACAGAAGACTTCATCAACTAGCAAATTTCTTCAAGAAAGCACAACAATCTTCTACAATCAAGAATCGCTCATCGAAATTGGAAAGTCTCGTCTCAAAGATTTGCAATCCAAGATTTGACTGAAGCACTTATCAGGGGGAGCACCATCATCAAAGGTGTATTTACATGAATTATCGCGTTGTACTCTTTTACCTTCGTCAAGGCTTTGTCGCACTGAATTTTCCTTGGAAAGGCTTTAACGAAGAAACATATGCATGTCCAATATTGTTTTTAGTTTGTACATGCTTAGCAATTTCATGTTTTTATTTTTTTAGTTTTCCTAGTATGTTTGTAAAAAATTAACCACAGTAGCCATCAAGGGGAGTGTTATAAACCTAAAGTTTAATTACTAAGATGCCCTTGTGTGTAAGATTAGAATTTAAATATACTTGGGTATCAAGTCTTCTATCCCTATAAATAGAGACATATATCCTTGTAATTCTACACACATAAATAATATCTCTCTTTCTCTCGTCCTCTCTCTATTTTGTATCTCCTTCTCTATTCATAACAAATATCTTATTATTAATTTTTAATATATTTATGTCAAATATTAGATATATTTTAAAGGTAAATCACCTATATTTAATTCATAATTATGCATAATACGACAAAGACAATAATCAGTGGAGCACACTTAAGAGAAAAACCATAGTGTCGCTGACGTGTAAAATACAGCATCGCCGACGTGCGTCGCACGTATACACTACTTGTTGTTATTTAATTCCAATATAAAATATTAAATCACAACCTTTTTTATGATAGGTCTCTTTTAGCATACTAGGAAGAAAATGTGGGGTAACTGAAATTAATGATGAATACCCCTGCTCATACCCATAAACCGTTGTACATTACATGTATGTTTCATAGTCTAAACAGAATTTATTTGATCAATCGTGCTATTTGGACACATTAATATACCCGACTAATTTGAGGTCTGCCTATTTTATTAAGGCCTACCATTTTTTGTCCCCACCTAAAAATTGATTTGGATGATCAATAAGTGAGTTGGTTACCGGAACAGATTAGTCCTTTGTTGTTTCGAGTTACAATCCAAAGGAGTTGAGCGCATAAGTCTTCATAGTTGTGAAGCAACTCAAGATAGTGGAATATGTTTTGGGATTCACATGTATTGGTCAGATTGGTTGTAGGCACAAGAATAATGAAGAAACTGGGTAAATTAGGGTAGTTGGTCTCAACTATACGAAGTTGCGGTAGTCCATTTGTATAGCGGCTTAATTATGAGAGTATTCAAAACTGGACTAGGTCCCGAGGTTTTTTTTTCCAAACAGTTTTTCTCGTCAACAAAATCTCGTTGTTGTGTGATCACTTTACTTTGTGATTATAATTGATATAATTATGATTAAGTAAAATACTTGTACATCAATCATATCTTAGTAAATATCACATAGTTAGTTCGAATCAAACTTTGACTATTACTAAGAATCACCTTGTTGAAATAATATTTTGGTCATCATTGTTCCGATAAGATTATACAAGGTGACTCTGCATAGGTTTATATAGATAAGATTGTGGTGTATTAATTGCCCTCGTCATTTCACTTTACCATCATCCAGGGATAGGAAGATAGGAGGTACTCCAAATTTCTAATGGGTAAGTCTCCAAACACAGATGATGAGGTATCTCAAGATTACATGCGTGGTGCCTCAACGTTTCGCATACTCGTGTGATACAAATAGATAATATAGTTTTAATCAAGGACCCAAAGAGAACTATCGATGTTCTCGTACAACAAAAGAACTACAATTTTGGACAAAAATACAGGTATTCTGGCAGATTTTTAAGCTACAATCGGTCGATAAGTACCTGATAACGACCAATTTTAATTTTTTGAAAATATAAAGTTTACAATCGGTCTATATAACCATACATATCAACCGATTATGGGGAAAACATGTCATAAGTTTGTCAAGCTTACAGAATCGTTTAATATAAACATTCATATTGACGGGTTTTTTTAGCCTTAAAAAATGTCAATTTTTCTGTTGGTTTTTTAGGCTACAATGGGTGTTGTGGAAAACTATATCGACCGATCCCAGAATTATTTCTGATTATTCTACATCCGATTGATATGGACATCCATATCGACCGACTATTGTTAGAGAAAAATCTAAATTTATAGTGGTTTTTTAGCCTGGAATCGGTCGAAGTGGAAATATATATCGATCGATTATAACAAGCCCATTCTTTCAATATTTTGTTAAGACACAATCGATCGATATGGACACTCTCGACCGCTGATTGTGCCAAATTATTTCACCTTAGTTTTGAATTTTTTGAAAAAAAACTAGTCATTGGGTCTTCCTCTATATAAGGACGACTTCTTTCCCAAACCCAATTTTCCCTAAACTTGTATCTTTTATTCACTCCTACTTCACCCACTTCTCAAATAAAGCTCGAAAAATGGCATGGGAACCAGAAAAAGATATGGAGCTTGCTAAATCGTTCATTCTCGTCTTTCATGAACGTCGGGATGAAATTTATTCTATGTTTTGGAAGTGAGTTGAAGAACTCTTTTATGAGCGTACTGTGGATCCTAAACATCGTAAATTGTGAGATTTTGCGTTTAGACTCGACAACATCAAAAGGGATATGTGAGAGTATAATGAAATTAGAATAATGGTTGCCGACCATCATCCCCATGCTTTTCGTAGAGATAAATTAAGTAATTTTACATGTGTATCCCTATCTCATCGTTTGATGCTTGCATATTAACGTGTTATTTATTTAATTTCAGATCGAACGATTTTGTAGCCTATGACGAATACGAGATGGTGAACGATGGTTCATGCATATGAAGGAATATAACATCCTGAACAAAGGTGCTCGCAGGATCACTGACGATATATTATTGTTTGAGATGATAGATTACGCATATACTAACTTACGCGATAATTTTCTAAACTATGTAATACGCTAATTTCCTAAAACTATGAATGATTTTTATTTTTTTTATGATAGTGTAGCACAATCGGTTTATATGAGCTTCCACATCTACCAATTATGTTATGTCAATCGGCATGTATATCAACCAATATCCACGGATTTCTAGTGTTCTTCATGGATGAAAAACACCAACCCAGAATTGGCATACGTCTGTCATCATATCTGGTTCGATGTTCTTAAAAAAAATTTAAATCTTCTCAATTTTTTTCATGTTCAGAAGTTTCATTAACATTAATTAATTTTAAAACTAACACAATTAATTAACTAACACGATTAATTAATACAACGGCACGTTAGCCATTAACAAAAACAGTGGATAAGGGTTTTTTAAAATTACTTTAAAATGATCATTTTTTTAATTCTTCATTTAATATCCCTTTGGTGTCATTGACATAAGAGATGTCGTTTCTAGTTATTTTATAGACCTCAAATAAAAGGGATAAGCCTCAAACTAGCCAGGTTAATGTAGCTTTCAACTCCCAAACAAGTAATATGTGAAAAATCCATATTATATTATTTTGCATTTAATCTTTAAACCATCTAAGGAGATGAATAATAAAGTATTTTACAATTTTGACTTGGGAGAGATCTTATCCATCGGATGGGTTGACCAAAAGACCAAGGTCGTAGGATAGATTTCTTAAAAAAATCGATCGTCGGATAGATTTTCGTGTGAACATCAAATCTGGACCGCAGAATATTAGCAACGCTTATATTCGTTTCTAATTTGTGACGAAAAAAAACTGATGCTGATATTTTAGAAATGGAAATAATCGTCCCTAATTACATCTTTATCTTTCTGCTAGTACCTAAAAATTGATTCTAGGAAAAACAATGTATTGTAGAAGTACTTTCTTTAGATTCGAAAATCAAAATCGTACAGGGCAAGCCTAAACCACGATAGTAGCCGTTCCGCCCTGCTTTGGTCACAAGGAGAGAAAATGGGTTGATCTTAGGGAAGGGAAGCAAAGGAAGTTGAAGGAAATTCGTGTGATGAATTGTGTGTAGAGTTGTAGAACTATTGAGAAAAATCACAGAGCTTATGAGAATTGTAAGCTTGTTGTGTTTTCATAATAGGCTAAGTTGCCTATTTATAGTGATTAGTAACATACATTTTCTTTGTAAAGTAGTGAAGGTCGTGGGGAGATGGAGTGATGGAGATTGTGGGGGAATGGTGTAACCACCCACTTTGTTTTAGGAAGTTTCTGGAAACTTCTGGATCATTACTCCATAACCTCTTCAACCACTCCAACCGTCACCACTACTTTATAACTTCCTTGTCATGGGGTGTTGCCACGCCGCATGATGTTGTAACCATCGGACCAAAACCCCATGAATAGTCCCCCCATGTAATATGATTTGATTTCTCGTGGGAATTGGTGGAGTCATGGACTCAAAACATATGAATAATTAGTGAGCAAAGGATAATGCTGGCACGAGCAAGCGTGAAGGGATAAACCTGGCACAGTCGAAGAAAACGAGGAAAAATAGGGAAAAAGGGTGCTTGCAGCGCAACTAGCAGTGTCAGTGCTGTGTTGGGAGTATGACCAAGGTGTGTGCTACTCATTGGTGTTGGGAGTGTGACCAAGGTTTACCAAGGCTAGCACTTGCTAGTGCCATGGTTATTTCCTGTCCACCACTAGTTTTGGTATCCATTAATGTCTTGGCCATATTTATGGCTTGTTTTGGGTTTCCCAGTCGTATGATATTTAATGTTAGCATTTATGCTTAACCTTTATGCAGTGCATGCAGAACATTTTTAAGAGATTCAGCTGTGGAAGTTTGCAACTTGAGATAATGTTTGATGCGACTCTGTAATTTAGATGGTATGTATCTAATTAGCATTTTTATTCAGATATGGCGTGGCCTCTATTCTGAATTTCGCAACTTTGTATAATCATCGTGTTCTGATCAATACAGATAGTCTATATGGGTGCACATGAAATAACGAGGTTTTAGCTAGGTAAAGCCTTAAAATTTTGAAAGTACATAAATATATAAAGAGCTACAGAGCTATTGTAGCTAAGAGATGAATATGCATTCTTAATTCTCTTGCGGAATGTAAGATAGAAATGCATATCCATAATTCTGATGTCGGGTCAAAAATTTGTATGTATTTATTTTATGCTTCTGCAGCTGAGCAGAGGCAATATTACAATTTTCTTCTTTGTCAAAAATCCACCATCAACGCTTTCTCATCCACTGAAACCTACCCCTAAAATTTCATGTGCATTAGGAATGCATATAGTTGTCACAAAATACTGTGACAAAATAACCAATGCTGAAAATATTTAGAACATAAATATTGGTTTAAAATTTGACATACTAAAACATTCCACCGACACGCGAAGCGCGTGCACGCCCCTTGTAAGCGGTGCAGATTTTTTTTGTCACCGTTTTGGACCATATATTTTTGTTTCAAATACTTTCAGCAACGGTTTGTTTGTGACAGATTTCTTGGAACGTAAATATTCGTTCCTAATCCACGTGGAATTGTAGGGATTGCATGTAAAATCTTGGAAAAGATAAGAATGTCATTAGGGACGAATATTGTCGTTCATAAGTTTTTGCGACGGTTTTGTTTTCGCCACAAATTAGCAACAAAAATAAGCATTGTTAATTTCCGACATTAAGGATTAAAATTTCACACGAAAATTTATCCTATAGTCTTAGAATCTATCCAATGACTTTGATTTTTTAGTCAGCCCATCCAACGGTCCAGATGGGCCCAAATTCAAAATAAAAAATTCACTCCTTTCTATTGAATCCTATTTTGAGGTATGCATAAAACTTTTGAGACATACCTAATAAAGATAAAGTAGGGTCATTAGGTTGTAAAACCCCACCACCCCTTATCAACCGTTTTTTATAATGGTAATTATACCCTTACTCAATTATTGTTAATGTTAGTACTTAGATGTTAATAATAATGATTGATTGGTAATATTTGATTAAATTATTAGTGATAAATTAGTAGAGAAATCAGATTTGTGTGAGATAGTTGAGGTTTTTTAGAGGAAGAAGAAGTGAAAAAAAAAAAGCTTAGGGTTTTTGAGATTTTTGTGATTTTTAAGCTAAACCCAGAAGGTGAATACATTGATAAAGAATCTTATGCTAAAAATACACATGTATACTTGCAGACGATGTTCAATCACCTTTTTTAGGTTGAATACATCAAGAGATTGAATTTTTTTCAATTTTCGGTCCTTGGTTCGGCTATAAAATTATCATCCGAACTTAACGCGCGAAGAAAAATTCGGCTGGTAATTATAAAGTCGAACCTAAATTTGAATATAAAATGTGAAGTTCAGATAATTTGTACTTTTGCTTTTATTAGACGAACTTGTAAAATATGGGGCTCGGCTAATTCGTACTACTATTATTATTGTCGAACCTGACTTAGTTTAGTTCATAATGGCGACCTCCGATGTAATGTTCGGCTACAAATTTGTTTTTCATTATTAGCCGAATCTTGTAGTTTAAATTGATTTAACACACAATTCATAGGTTCGGCTATAAAATTTTCTTATCGGATTAGCCAAACCTCAATAAAATACATTTTTGAGGCATACAGAGAAAAGTTTGGCTACTATTTGGTTCATGTTTTGTAGCCGAACCTCAATGAAATTCATTTTTTAGGCCTACAGAGAAAAATTCAGCTACTATTTGGTTTATGTTTTGTAGCCGAACCTTACATATATGTGGAATAAATTTACAAAGTTGTCAGGTTTGACTGCTATTTGGTTTATATTAGTAGCCGAACCTGACTCTGTCATTCATAAAAAATAAAAATAAAATCTTAATAAACAAGTGAAATTCTATTAAATACCATGATAATATAACATCCAAAACATAAAAGCGATAACATTAGTCTATCATCTAGAAAATAAAAATAAAGTATACTAAATACCATAATAAACTAACATCCAAAACATCAAAGTATGTTAGCAAAATATATTCATTCATAGAGATCTACTCCTTGACGACCACCTCCACGACTACTTCCACGATCTCTTTTGCCACCTCCACGACTACTTCCTACTTTGGTTCCTAACATAAAGTAGAAAATATAATTAGTACATCAAACATATAAGGTTCGTCTAATAACAAAAGAGTTCGTCTAAACAATGAACATGTTCGGCTATAAATAATATGGTTCGGCTGATAATTCTAAGAGTTCGGCTAAAATTTTAAAAAATTGAATCAACCGAACTTCAATGTTCACCAAACATTATTCTATTTGAGCAACAGTTAAATGTTCGACTACTAATGGGACACCTCCATTATAAGCCGGACCAACCAGTAGCAATTATATGCAACTCAAGTCAAAAATTCGGCTGAAATCATTGCGAAATCAAAACAGCCTAACTTATGGTTTTCTGAACTATAGCCTTGGTTCGGGTAAAAAATAAATTCAATAGAAGCTGAATTGTTCTTCTAAAACTTAAAAAGCTAAGAACTAGGGTAGATTCGGCTATTAAATCTTAGGGTTTTCGCGACATTTATAGCCGAACTTACCTCTGAAAACCCAAAAATCATTTATTAAATCCTAATCAATCAATCAAACAAAACAAAAACAATGAAAAACAAGATGGGTTTGTGGTAAATACCTTCTAATATACATTTTCAAGCAATCGGTGTTTTGTTTTTGCTCTCCAATGTCACTCAATTGGGTACTTGCTTGATTGAATTGGGTTCCAATTTTCAGATCCGGTAGTAAATCTCTAGCGCAACACTTTGTTCTACTTGGTGGTTGCATTTTATAGTTGTGATTTTAATCGACGATCAAAGTTTTATAATGAACGATTAATTGGTGACGGAAAAAAAAATTCAACGAAGAAGAAGAGTTCGACTAAAAAGAGAATGAGAAAAAGAATGATTGACTGATTTTGAGTTTGATTTGTTTTGGTTTATGTTTTTGATTTTATTGAAGGGTATTTATGTTATTTTAATTATATAGGGGTAACATGGTAAATCACTCTCACAGGTAGAGACACTTATCAAAGCTATGACATCCTTATAAACATAACCAAAATAGGCTAATCATTTTGTATGCCTCAAAATTTTTATATATGCCTTAAAATAGAATTCTTTATATTATTATAGAGAATGGAGTAAATTGTACTCACGGGAGCTGGAGGGTAATTAGATTTAGCTAGAAAGTAGTCCCCCTCTGCTCAAGTCTCAACGGCCAAGTTCGACTTGTAGGCAAAGAACAATACCTTCAGGCTCTACACAAAGGCAACCAGCCACTATATCTGGAGGGGATATATAGAACATGACCTAAAACCAGTCCTTGCCAGTTTGAGACAAAATGAATATATATCCCATCCTAAAACGGTAAAACCCCTCGTATTATGGTAGAACATAACAAACATAGTCAACAACTAATCTGAAGAAAGTGGATTTGGTTGGTTTAGATGGAAAGAATCTTTTAGAAGATGATTTGAGCTTAAGTGTATCAGCATAAATTTTCTGAAGCTTTTTGGAATATAAAGCCATACTTTATTTAGGTTCCATCTTTACCTTGTTTCCCTAATAAGAATGTAAGAAACTTCTTGTGTGTCTCCACACTAAAAACCCCAATCTCATTGACCCATTTCGCAGTCAATCCATATATAGACAAAGATTAGTTTTTTGAAGCATCAATTTACCTCATTTTACATTATACACGTTGAACAATGGTTTTGTACATAGCAAACTAAAACGGGATAATCATAGAAATGCCCTAACTTGGGGGTCATAAACTAGAAATGTCCCAGGACAGCAGAATTAATAAAAATACCATATTCCGTTAATTCCGAGCATGCGAGTTCGCATGTGCGAAATATGACTTAAATACCCCCATACTTCATCTTAGAGAAATGCCCTAAAAAGATTATCATCTTAGAAAAATACCCCAAACAGATTAAGGTAACAAAAATGCCTCAAGCAGAAAAAGATAATAAAAATACCCCAAAAACAGAAACATGAAAAGTTAATAAACATAAGATTACATATACTTAGTAATTCTTACATAAAAACAAACAAAAACAGGAAATAACACAAACATAAATTATCTTAGGAAGTCTTATAAGACCAAAAGTTAGAAGAAAACATAAGATTACATATACTTTGAGTTTGGCTTTCTTTGCCTTTTCTGATCCGGTTTAATAACATTGTTTTGGTCTGCCTGTGTTGAAGACTCACTGTTCAATTTATTTACCAACGTTGCCATCTTTCTCGTTGTTATACACGTGTGTGGATGATAATTACCAATAACAAACGACTTAGATAAAAAACTCGCGGGAACAAAAGCAAATAACAACTAACTATCAGGTTTCTTTTTCTAGTTCTAGGGTTTCAACTTCAACTGCAAGTGATAAGACAGAGAGAAAATATGGTATGAAGAGGGTGATTTACGCAATTCAAACGCGTAAATTAGTGGAAAGATTTGTTTTTAGTTCATTTTGGTGTTATTCTTGTTGATACAGAAGATTTCGAAGCTAAAATTAGTTGTTTTTTTGTCAAATCTAGTGAGCATAGTTTTTAGAATCTTACGATTCACGATTCGACTCGTACGATTCGATCCAACATTTAGAAAATCGATTCGATTCTTGGCAGATTCGATTCTTGATTCTTGTCCAGCTTTTAAGTTTGACTAGTCAGTTTACTACCTTCAAATCTAACATATCAAAGGTTAGTAAATAATCAAACCATTGTATCACACGAATTTGTTTGATAATAATGAACTTGTATTAAGTTCATACAAGTTTGTGTTCCTATCAACATATATATACTCATATTTTAAGTTTCTAAGGTAAAATAAAAATGATAGTGAATCTTCGATCCACGATTCAATATACGATTCGATCTGCGATTCACGATTTCACAACCTTGCCAGTGAGTAAGGTAAGTAAAGAAAAATCCCTAATTTGTTTAGTTTAATTTGGGGGTTTTGATTGATTTGTTTTAAATGGGTTGTTTCGAGTAGAAATTGTAAATAAAATGTCTGATTATTTTGTTTCTCTCTTTGTCCTCTAGGGTTTTGTTTTGTTCCATAAATATTTTATGGTTGTTATTGCTTCTTTTGTTGTTGTTCTCGATTTTTTTAATACTTTACCCATACTTTAACTATAAAGTATAGTATAGTTGATTGTGTTTGTAGTTGTCATAGAAAAGTTAATGGTGTATCTTTATGTGGTCCTGGTGATGGGTTTAATGTTATATGTGTACTGTGAAGAATATGTGGTGTTTTGTTGTTGTTGTAATATGAATGATTGGTGTTTGTTGTTGGAAAAAGCAGGTACTATGAGTGAGTAATACCATAATAAAGTTTGTTGTTGTTATAGTTTATTGCAGTCAAGTGGTTGTTGAGTAGTTCATTAAAATTTGTGGTTGTGTAATAAAATGCAGGTACTATTATTGAGATACTATCTCACTAAAGATGGATATGTTGTTGGAAAAAACAGAAGGGATGAGCATCCATCCAAACAAGGAGAAAATACCTGATTATAGGCCCAAGGAAGACTTGATTTTCTGCCTATTTTATACCCAAAGAAAACTGCAACACAGGGCAGTCAATGTGAGTCAAGTACAACTGGAATTCAAGTCAAGTCAATCAGTAAAGCAAGTCAAGCATCTAATATTGTTGACCCTTTGGGAAGTATTGAAGATAGGCCACAGCTGGACAATGAAGAGATATTTTCAAGTATTTATAATAATAGTGAGACCAGAAATGAGGAAGATGTGGATGAGATTCCTGATAAAGACCAAGACAGTGATGATGAAGTACTTGTACAAGAACCAGAGATTGATGAGGATGAAGAGATCAACATCACAGGGAAGATTCAAGCAACAATAGCTTCAATTGTTGAATTCAAAGAATATGTTGAAGTTACACAGAATATTGAAGGAAACCACAAGTTATCTGAGAACTAAGAGTCTGTCGAGAAGTTATTTATTGGTCAGCAATGATTGAGTTAAGCTTATTGTAGAGACTATTTGAAGGATTTATCACTTGACATGAATTATTGTATGGTGCAAGTGAAGACAATAAAAAGAAGCAATCATACAAATGCAAGGATGAGATTCGTGAATGGAAGGTGTATTGCTCTGCACTCACTGATCGGCAAACATTTGAATGCAAATATGGTTAATATTTGCTTATAATTATTTATGTGTACTTCTGTTGATCTTTTTTATACTAGATGTTTTGATACATAAAGCTAGTTGTTGATCTTTTTTATACTAATTTTTGTGATGTTTGAATTTTCAGGTCATTTTACTCATACTTGTGAGTCTCTCCATGGTCTGAAATATCCATTGGCCAATGCAAGATGGGTTAGCAAGGTGATGCTTGATTGATACAAAGCTCATCCTAAATACAAGCCAAATGACTTTATAAGTGAGGTAAAGAAAAATCATGAAGTTGACATTTCTTATTTTACTGCATGGCATGCTTACCATTTGTGTAATGAGAAGATTTTGGGTAGTTATGAAGAAGGATACTCTTTACTGCCTGCATTGTCTGATCAAATTAAGAGGGAGAATGATGGAAACATTGTTTCTTTAAGAACAGACCCTACCAATAACAAATTTGTATCACTGTGTATTGCATATAGGGTGTCATTTGATGGTTTTGTGAAATCAAATCGACCTATTCTAGGACTAGATGGTTGTCACTTGAGTGGTAAATGTGGTGGTGTATTGGTGGCAACAATGGTTTGTTTCCAATTGCTATCTACATATGTCAGTCAGAGTGTAAGGAATCATGGACAGACTTTCTAAGTATAATGGCATCTGAGTTGAAGCAACACCCAAGGGCATTGACTTTCATTAGTGATAGACAGAAGGGTTTGATTGAAGGTGTTTCTACAAATTTCAGTGATGTTAATCACTCTCATAGGTTTTGTTTTAGACATCTTTACAAGAATTTCAAGAAGTCATATCCTGATAAGAACCTTGAGTTTATTACATGGAGAGCAGCAAGATCATACAGTAAGGTGGGTCATAAGATTTGGATGGAGAGACTGAAAGAGGCTAAGCCCTATGCACCGTAGTGGTTTGACAAAGAAACCGTTGAGTCATGGGCAAGAGCTTACTTTGATAGGTCATCAAAGAGTGAGCATGTTACATCTAACTTATGTGAAGCTTTCAATTCATGGATTCTGGACTTAAAGAAGCTTCTTGTATGTCAGTTAGTACAGAAATTTCATCTGTTTATGATGAGAATCTTATTTGATAGAGAACAAGTGGGTAAGCAAATGACTGATTGTAGAGGCAGAGGGAACAGAGGTAGCAGGGGACCAACAGTTGCATCAACAACTAAACAAATAGTTCCATCCGATGCTACAACCAGATCATTAGTACCTCCACCAACAAGTGGTGGTAGAGATATAAGCGTTGGCAGAACTTCATCAACTGTAAGAGTTGCATTTGGAAAAAGTGTGGCTTATGAAGAAACCACTACTACAAGAGGTGCATTGAGAGGAAGAGGATCTATGGGCATAGCTAGAGGAAAGACAGTGTATAGAAGAAGGGAGGCTCTTGTAGGTGTTGGAATCACACAACCAGAGCCAGTTCATGTGCCATCTGAGGTAGCTCTCTCTTGCTAGTTTTTGTTTTCATTTACCTATCTTACTTAGTCAAGTTATTTAGATTAAACTAATCTAATGTTCAATGTAGGCAATGAATCCTATACTAACTACTGGGAGAGGGGGTGGAGTTTTGATGAGAGGAAGAGGAGCATTTTCTTCAACAGCTGGAAGGGGAAACAACCTTAGATTTATGCAATGGTTTGGCACACCAGAGCAGTGGGCTAATGATGAAAACTAAATGCATCTGCATGGTTTATTCTCTTCTTGACTTTCTTTGTATTTTGAAAATACTTTATGGGAATGAATCTGATTACATTAGGGATATGGCCTCAAACATGGACATCTTAGTTTTCTTTTGATGAATCAGAAACGTAAACATCTTATTTTTATTAAATATGACTACATTACATAGCTTGTTCAATCTGATTGTTGTTGATTACATTACATAACTTCTGAAAATTCATTGTATTACATTTCATTTAGCCTTATGTGTTGCCTTAGCTACTACAAGCACACAAAGACTTCTGATACACCCATTTGAAAGCACTACAAACATGACACTTTAGGAATTTATCACCTAAACTCCATGTTTTTTTAGATGTATATAAAGCCATAAAGTTGTTGCAGCCTGGTGTGAAGCATTTGGTTGACTTCCATGGGCATTCATAAGCCAAATGACTTTTATTTAGACAATGGAAGCAACTCTTTATACCTAATTTATGGTTTAACTCAGTGCAGAGTAGCTCTTCTTGCTTAATTGCTTGTTTTGGCTTCTTGTTTTTGAGCTATCTTCTTTGTACAGTCTCCACGATACTTTGTAACAACATCAACAGGTCATTCATAACAGTCAGAGTCACATGATGCACAAGATAATACCTTTTTTGCGCACTCTTTGCATAGTAGCTTCTGATTTTTTGTGTTTCTGTCAGGGCATATCAAGGTTGTATGGCCCTTTTCACTGCATATTTGACACACCTGTAAGACAATATGAATAATTTACTACTGGTTATGAATTAATATTAGTTGCAGGTACCATATAGAGGGAATTTGTTACATCTGCTTCATGTATGGCTATGTTCTTCAGTTTATCCATGTATCGATCTCTTGATGTTGTCCAATTTGTGCTTTGTATGATGCCTGCAGATGGATAAGATAGTTGTCTGAAATTGGGGTTTAACATGTCTGAAAATTGTGCCTTTATAGAGGTTTGATGATAGGTCCAACGGTCTGCTAGCGGACAAATTATTTGGACCGTTGGATTCGATCTGTTCTGGACCGTTGGATTTGATCTGTTCTCGACCGTTGGATTCATTTTTGTCAGATTTTAAGTTGCACGCGATGGTCACGTGATGAAGGCAACAGACGACCACAGACGGCGTTAAATAAATAGGAATTTATTATTTTTTTTAAAAAACAAACTAACTATCAAGACGGTCTATTAGGGTCATGGGACCAAACTCTAATGTTAAATTTTTTGGGATCCAAACTCAACTTTGATCATAAAATTGGGACCAAAGTCTAAATAACCCTAAAATTTAAGTCAAGGGATCCGATCTGTTGTCTATAATGGGTTTGTGAAGGTTTTTATGTTGTATGGTTTTATGATGCAACACAGGTTATTCTCCAGAGAAAGGCAACCTTTTCTCCAGAGAAAGGCTCGGTTAAAATGTCAACACCTGTATCATCTTGACAGAAACCAAGCTTATTGCTTCCCAACTAGTGTATTATTTGATGAGGGGGTTAAAACAAAGACAGTAAAGTGGGTATACTTATTAATTTTTTAATTACCATCCCACAGTGGGATGACAAACCCAAAAAATAGCTTGACAAATGGGTATTTGGAGAGGTTTGTCCATTGAGACATAAGGTAGGTCGATCGACTTAATATGGGACGATCGGTCCAACAAGAGCCGATCGGCTCAACTTTTACCGAGCATCAACCCACGTTGAATCGATCGGCTCAAGTTAGGCCGAGAGAATTATTTTATTTTTTAAAATATAACTAAATTAGTTATTTTAGTTTATTATATATATATATATATATCTATTTCAAAATAGAAACCGGTTCCACTTAACTAAAAAATTATTTATTTATATAAAAAACAAACCCCACCAATTAAAATAAATATTTGTTTGTACAAAAATTGGGTCAATTTAACTAGTTTACCAATTCCCCACTGTAAAAAACCGAGTTTACCAAACCACGTGGTTTGGTATATTGGCTAAAATGATAATACTCACTGGAATTGCTCTTATACGACTCTACAACATGATTGACCCTTCTTACGAACCTTTTTGAGCAACGGGGTTAACATGTTCCTCTACATTGTCACCTATTATACGACTCTACAACATGATTGACCCTTCTTACGAACCTTTTTGAGCAACGGGGTTAACATGTTCCTCTACATTGTCACCTATTGCAAGATTAATTTCCTCTGAACACGTCTCACGTCTCAGACATAACAAAGTAATGTGTTAATTAATATTACTAATACACAGACGACAGATCTAAAATGTTGACCGCGACTCAAATCTCTACAACAACGAATAACATCCTCTTTTCCTTTTTGTGAATGGTAATGGAGCAGTGGACAACTCTCTTTTTCTCTGCCCATCAAATAACCATCTTCATTAAGTTCCCGTAGGTGCTGTGCAACTATCTACTAATACAAACTGAACAAAAGAACTTACTGAACAACAGAAAATACTCTTTTTTTACAACACGAAACAGATATATTTACAGTGAGGAGGGGAGGGATAGAAAATATAATCTCTCGCACCTTCCTACGACTCAGATTATACAAAATTTCGAAAACCTTTTCCAATTCTTTTGTATTATATCACAAAAATGTCTCATTATCATGGCCCCAAAAACTCTCAGGATCTTGATTGAATAGAGAAGGATCTTGAATCTCTAGATTTGCTATGTGTCTATCAGTGAAACGAGCTTGTATTGACATTATCAAAATAGAATTGTCGGTAAAATCCACCATCTGTCATCTTCTCTGTAAGCAAAAGAACAAGGAAGAAGATTGATAAACAAAAACTAAATCAGGTTCTTAATTACTGTATTTAAGAGTCAATATTATTGACAAATTGGAATAACGATAACATTTCTTTTTGTTTCAAGAAGTGTTGCAAGCAACAGCGCTATCTCAAGAAATTGACATCTCATAATATTTTTTTTATTCTGAAACTTTAGTCAGCAGTTGACCTAAAAGAAGGATTATCTGCACAACTATACCAGGAGGCTTTGTCTAAACTTAAGTTACAGTGTATATGGGAACAGATGGAAATGCCTTCGCGGTTTTTCTAAGAATGATCCTGTAACCCATATGGATTGTTTTCACAAGAAACAGGTTCTCCTTGAACTTCAAAACTTAATAGAAGTATAGTTGTTAGCAGATGGGTCAAAAGACTAGAAAATCTCAAAACCAACTTTTCCCCTTATTACGTTTGTAGGACGATTATTCCAGTAACTGAATTCTAGTACTACCCAATAGATCAGCTATAGTTGTGAGAGACTCATCTTTGCCTATATAAATTTCCTTCAAACGCCATACTAAAAATAAACATGAACCGTACCTTCTACCGTTCCACGCGTTACTCTTCTTGTTTAATGGAAAAAGACCGTAATGCAAGACACCACAAATGAAAGCCACAACCTGCACAGTATCCCACGGTGACCTTATGAAACAACTAACAAGTGAAGGTAATAATAAATTTTGATAACTGTAGTATCTAATATTCAATATAGAACAGGTAAAAAGAAAAACAATAACGCACTTAAATTGCATCAATTGATATCCAATCCAATTAAATGCAGTAAAACCCTTACGATGTTTGAAAGAGAGGAAGCATTCCACAATGCATAGACACGAGTAAGTGAGGCTCTTTTAGGTCCTTGACTGAATAGAGCATTCAAACCCGCAGGGAAAGGAGAAAGTAAAGATAGTGGAAGAATTAGCAAGAATGCAAGAAAGGCTCCAAGAGACATCCAGTAAAAGTGAATCAATGTCAGGAGAGTGATAGCGAGATCTCCCAAAAGCATGATAGAGATTAAGAGTTGCAGTCCATCCTGAAAAACGTAGATGTCAGTAACTTAAAAATTTAAATAAACATAAAAATAAATAAATAATCAGTATAAACGTGTAATTTAACATATGGTTGGTCACCGATTACCTGGAGACCGATTGGTCTGGTGTTGTGAAGAAAAAGAGAAAATGGGAACAATAAATCTCTTTTGTAGTCCAAGGATTTCAATGTGGCAGCATGTATAACCCCTCCATTTGATCCTCCCGTTATTCTTTGGCGAGACAACACATGGCCAGTGTATGGAAGACTTTGCTGCAACTGCTTAATGCTTTTAAGTGCAGATTTTGCAATTATTCTGCATTTTTTTCCAAATGTTTAGAACAACTCCATATCTCATTACTTGGCAAATACACACAGATGATTAAAGGATGAGACTAGAACCAACTGAATTAATTTAATGGAATACAATTTTTAAGACAAACTCATGCTGTGAGAGGTTTCTGACTAAAGACCAGTTATTTTACAGCAAATATCCTACATATCCAAAAAAGGTACCTGGGTTGAGCACTGGTACTTCCACCTAGTGAATTAGAATGGTGCAAGTTGTGGACAGAGTAATCACCAACTGCTATCAAGATACCCAATTGGTAATAACCGGAAGCTGTTGCTTGGAACCACCCCAGCTGCATTCTAACTCCATGATGCTCTAGTTTCGGGTTTGGATGAGTATTAATCCAATCAAAAACAGGAACTAGAGAAGAACGAATGGAATCTTGCCTCACTGTCCTTAATTGAGCATTCAAACCAGCAACAAAACGATCCCAGATAGTTGGGGGAACGTGCTGAAAATATAAGGGCATCCCAGTTAATCTTAGATATAGATATAATACAACATTATAGATGAATTATAGCTACCTCGCTGAGAAGGTTGGTTAACAACGTGTCACTGTGAAGATTGTACGGTGACATATAGCTTCCATCCCCACCAAAGACGATACAGATGAGAAATCTCTGTTGTACAGAGGGCACATCTAATCTTTTTTCATCGCCACCAAGGAAGAAATCAGTGTACGCAACCATTAAGTCCGGCATAGCTCCAACCTGGTATGCATGCAAAAGAAGAAAATTAAATTAGACTTTCTACCGCAAATGACATAGAACACAGAAGAAAACATTGACTGAGGATGAAAGTTGCACAAAATAATAGCCAAGTCTGACCAAACAAACAACCTGAATCATTTCACTTTGACGGCCTGACAACATCCCAATTATGAATCAAATGATAAAACTTTCATAAGATATGACAAAGAACACAGAAGAAAACATTGACTGAGATGAAAGTTGCACAAAATAATAGCCAAGTCTGACCAAACAAACAACCTGAATCCTTTCACTTTGATGGCCTGACAACATCCCAGTTATGAATCAAATGATAAAACTTTCATAAGATATTTCTTTACAAGTTTAGGAAAACTTTCTTTTATCATCATAGTTAGGCATACGGCTACCATGATACTAGGTTCGAATACCACAAGAACTTCAGATTGAGAACCTAGAGACTAAAAGTGGCTATAAAGAACAAATAGTCAAACCTTCATCCCTTTGTAAAGAGCACGAGATCTGCATGACTGGAGACATGAATGGTCATACTCTGATTTGACATATTCCTGAAGGCGATGAATCTTATTTCGCCGACGCCACTGTTTCCAGGACCAAGCACAAGGATAAGCAAGCACTGAAAGTATGCTGTGCACTGAACCTTCCCACCACTCGTAAGCAGCAACAGAGTTTATTTCATCAATGAATCTGTTGAAGGCATCTTCATACCTGCATATCGAGTAAAATTCATCAGATCTAAATTGAGGAGGATAACAGTAACATTACAACAAACATAATTTCTTAATATGAATTCCAACCAATAACATGACAAACTAATGACAATTTAATTAAAAAAGTTTTTCTTACACAATCTCAATAATGGCTTCAGGGGGGGAGTATGGTAGATGCCATGGTTCTCTAAATGTATTTGGACCCATAAAGTGCATGCTGTGCACGTGGCTATGAGTTTCTTCTTCTCTGCTGGTTCCGCGTACCTAAGTTACACGAAAAATAAAGTGTCAAGAAAATGAAGAGATTATAAAGCTCGAATGTGTAGCGAATTTAGGAAAGTTACCTCTGCCAAGGAGAGTAGGTGGGGAAAATGGTGACGATTGTGATGCTCAGTGGAATCTACCGCACGATAAGCATATCCCGGTCCGACCAATTTAATTCTTATAGTACTCAACAGAATAGCGAATATCACTATAATGAATGATAGTAGAATTGCAAAAGGCCACGGCCCTTCAAACGTATATATAAGCTCCTCAAGAGGGGTGTAACAATTTGGCATCCTGTATTTCTCGGACATACATTTATATGGACAGAAAGGTTTAGCTACTCCTCCTGCAGTAGATATAAGCACACTATTAGAGCTGTTGAAGATTTCAAACACAAAAGCACTATAAAATCTAAGCTGATGTAAGAAAGTAAGTACATTAGAACTACCTCGTATATAAATAAAATCAGCACGTTGAGGAAGCAGTTCTAAAGGGCAAGGAGAACAGAGGCCTTCATCAGAACCATCAACATCTTTATACGTACCAACAGGACATTCCTGATACAAATTTCAGACAGTTAATGAAGAGAAAAATATATATGATAGTTATAGTAATTAGTTTATTCTCTTAACATTCTCATTGTGAGATGGTATGGAAAATGAATTCGAACGTGCTAGATTTTCATCTAGTAGTAGTACTATATCAGTTTAGTACACTAAAATAGTTTGGTTTATGCATTTGTAGTCAGTTATCAAGTTGATTCAGATTTGTATGACCACCCGAAAGCATATGGCTGATCGAGTATCAACAAATTGTTATTGATAGTTTGATAGACAATTTGACATATCAAGGGTACAGCTGAAATCCCCCCCAAAAAAAGACGGAGTCACGAGGCATACATTGCAGAATGTACCATAAAGCCCTTTGGGACACTTCTTTCCTGTTATAGTGCCATATTGTCCATGACGACCACGGTTTTTCCCAGTGCCACCGCTGCAACAGATAAAATATAGATAGATCAGGAACATTCCAATCAGATGTATCCATAAGTTCTCACGGGTAGAACAATGGTACAAGAAAACAAGATTAATTAAAAATGGTATTGTTAATAATACTCTTTTATAACCTCATTCACTTTTTAATAAGAACGGCGGAATTTGGTTATGTAACTAAGAACAGAATCATTTCCAAGGAAATAAATTCTCTGACACAGTTACAAAGAAAATACATCGCTGTAGACAAAGATCTTCTGAGTCATGCTCATTTTGAAATATTATTTCAAGAACGTCCAGTTTCCAAATCTTTTTCAGTCCCACTAACAGCAAAGCCTTTGATAGATGCATGATGCAGTAATTACTTAATTTTCAAGATAAGATGCAGTTGGTAACTATTTATCACGACCTTAGAATGAAAAAATAATTATAATAATAATGTGCCTTTGTTTAAAAATAAAATAAAATAATAATAATAATAATAATAATAATTGGGAGGAGGGTCGAGACGTTTGCTTTGACGTCACAAGGGTGTCCCCTTTTGCAGGAGGCGAGAGGGTTGCGTTTACACCTGGGATCGCCATCTCTAACGCTGTTACGCGCAAACGTAATAAATATTTGGACAAATGTAATGAGCAGGGATACGGCTTGGGTGTTTTTGCCTTTACGACTCTGGGGGAGTTGGGAGATGACACGATTAGCTTTATGACGAGACTGCAGAACTGCATGGCTAGCCACGACTATGACTACAAAGTTGGGGATTCTCTTTTCTTTAGATTAGGCATTTCCATTCAGAAAGGGGTAGGGGCTCAGCTTGTGGCTAGACTCTCTACCAACGCTATGTAAAAAAAAAACTTTTCTCCCTTTAATGAAAATATTAATAATAATAATAATAATAATAATACTTTTCTCGAGATAATAAAGCATACCTATTGTTCATTGTACCATTTAAAGTCACAAGTGGGACATATTCATTGCCTTGAGCTATCCTAGACCAGTGAAAATGAACTCTCCCACCACCACCACCACCTCCACCAGCAGGACCACCGTTGCCACCAGCAACAGATAGAGAAGAATTATCTCCCAGTGACAGTTCTTGAAGGAAAAGAAGAATTGTCCCACCAGAACCGCCACCAAGTCCGTCACTCAAAGTGATGTTACTGGTTTTTGTTGCTTCACTATAGCTTTGACCATCAGCTTTTAAAGATCCAGAAATATCTAGCCTCGCGAGTGGCCATTGAGGACAACCCATCACTACGAGAAAGAACAAGAAGAGTAACCTATTCACATATCATCTCCACATTCACGAGGAAGCACGTAGAAAATAATCCTAGCTTAGCTAACCACAACAGAGACAATAATTTAAGCTCAAATTACATTCAGCTTCTAAACAACTATAGCTTATTTGGAGTAATTTCTCATTATGGGATTACACTTCAAGAATTGAAAGTTAGGAATAAAAAGACCCAACCTTCAGTTGGTGATGGAGGTCTCTAACAAACCAAGTACACCATGACTAGCTAATATTATATACGAAAAACAGATACTCCAAGTTCAGTTCTCAATGCTATAATATACTTTTGTCAAAGTGAGACTAGATTTACATGTTTCTTGAAAATGACTTACCTATCATTCCACCTCCAACAATGTTTCCAGATGACCCGATAAGGCTACCACTTCCACTTCCTAGCTCACATGGAAGATCAGCATTACCGTATGCCTTACCGCCTCTTACTATACCTTGTGAAAAACCTGGTCCCCCTTCTCCCCCATGACCAGCACCGCCTCCAGCTCCATTTGTATAATTTCCTTTACCAATTCCTTCTTCGCAGCCTGAAAAAGAGTTTTGAATTAGAAAAAGGGCTTAAGGTCAGACACAAAGACTTGCATATTTAAATGCAAGAGAAACGAGGAGCCTGAAAAAAAAAAGTGATGCAGAGAAGCACCATGTATCTTGTATCAAACTGGTTACTCCGCTTCCACGAAAAATGGAACTACAAAGATTGAATTAAGTACCATTTTCTGAGGCACTAATCATGCCACCTGGGTCGATGATAACAGTCTTTGTCCTGATATGCAGAATACTTCCCTTCATGATGCCACTGACGGTAAGGTCCTCAACTCGACATATCTGTGAAGATTAAAAGATGTTAAATAATATAAGGCTCAAAATAGAAAAAGTTTGAGATGAGAGCAGTTGACCACCCTCCAGTTACAGCGATGAAATTGTCCAAATGTAATCATCAGTTTTACTCTGTAAACAAACTATACTAATATAAAGCAAGCAAGGTACATACTTAGAGAGAAATGTTTGGTTAATGAACTGTGTATCAGAGAAAGCATCTCTTACTTGAAGCGAAAAAGACAACGTATCATTAAGATGGCAGTCTTCAGGGGGATTTATCAAATCCAAAGCGCAAGTTTGACTCTCACAATGTGCTTTAGTTGCCCTAATATGTTTTAGTAAGTATTAGATGTTAAGAATGTATTTAAATGATTACTAAATTAATGAAATCTTGTAACAGAAAAATTAGTAAATTACTCACAGATTCCGACTATCTTTTCCATCCAGTGGTGCCTGAATTAAGGAACCTGGGCCAACCTGTCCAAGATGAAAGGGCGGCATCAAACACTTACAATTCCACTAGATTTATTTATTTTCGAAAACAATTCAAGTAGGAGAAATGCAACTAGCACAGAAGCACATAACTAATGGGAGTTAAGTTCTAAATTCTTAACCGGCATTAGCACTTTAACCACCGAATTGCTTAAATTTTCCAACAAAATGTTTCTAACACGAAATATATGCATCAATCTTCAGTACAATAACCAGAAACACATAATGCTAAAGCTTCTTACAGTTATATTATAAAATAGAGACAAGAAAAGTCGTTGGCCTTTAATTGCATCACCATGACCAGTTAACCGCAGAAGTCCTTGACCATAAACCGCCAAGTTTCCATTTGTAATAATGACGGAGTTTTCCTGTCAGAACAGATACGTAAATACCTTAGCTTTAAAGAAAAGGCAAGAATGTGCACATGTGTTTACATTAAACATAAGGATTAGCAATCAACAACAAGAACATATGTGTGAGGTTCAGATGAACATATCCTGAGAACCACTAGATTTCTGACTTCAAGAACAGATGTTGCGACAGTCTGATACCCACCACCATCAATTTGAACTTTAGAATTCCACATCAGTAACATTTTGACAGCAATTCTGAATGCGCCGTACACCTACAATCAAGTGACAACTTTTCAGGATATTTTACAGCGAAGAAAGGCCCTTCTACAGATAGTCTATAAAACATAAGACTGTACATGTCATTGCAAGCTCTCCACTTCCCAAGTCAAAGGTGCTCAAGTCCCCTGCATTACATACCTCATGATGGAGTCACTCATCAGAAGTTCTTCTGCAACAAGTTCAAATTCAGAAACTGGAAAGGCAGACAATGCAAAGCTGATACTGGCACCGTACAGTATACTGATTTGGCCTCTTACCTGTACAACCAAAAAGATAATGGCAAAGTGATTCTTAAAATAAGGCAGCAGGGGTATTACAGCCTACGATGAAGTGATAAAAACAAAACTTCCAATGATTTATGTTACTTATACAGAAGTAGGATGAGAGAGAGAGAGAGGTTCAACTTCGGATGACCATGGAACTGAAAAAATATATTATTCGTGATTGAATATGTGAGTGACACCCACTCTTTTCTGTTTTTTTCTTTTTCAAATATAAAAAAGACCACGTTTAGTCACCTGCATTCTACTCCAAAGGAAAGGAACTAACACTTTTGCATTGTTCTCCACAAACACATTGGACCAAAGTGATCTTGTAGGAAAATCCAGCAAAGGAGTTTCTGTTCGTGTAGTGACATTGTCGTTACTAACTCGTAGACTCTGAAGAGTTGCATCAAATATGGTGCCTGCTGCACCAGCATTCCCAGGACAGCCAATACTCTCTCCACCTAAAACACCACAAGATAACTCATAAAGCTCTATCCAGCAACCCAAAAGAATGTTAAAAACTATTTATCAAGTTTGTTACTTAGGTGTAACCCATATAACGAGAAAGAATGTATATTGATTTAACTAGTCAAATAACACTTTTGTGCCACAATGTTGATTTGAACAGTAAAACAAATGGCATATGAGTATGAATTGTGGTTACACCAATAATTTATCAGTATACACAGCAAGTACAAACCATGGACAGTGACCTTTATGCCTCCTTGTATGCTATAGCATTCCACTGATATCCTTCCGCCCCCGCCTCCTCCCCATCCCTTGCCACCTGCTGCGCTTATAGCACCAGTTCCTCTCCTAAAATTAAGGATAACTACCATAAGGCTAGGACAAGAGAATAAGTACGATACAAGAAATTACAATGGAAACCCTCCGTCTTTTAAAGAGTGATACTTTCACTAGTTGCACAATTCTTAACAAAATAGAGAGAGAAAGAACAAAACTGAGGAAAGCTTCAGAAAAATACTCAGTATTGCTAAGTATCTCTTTTCGAGGGACAAAACAAAAGGGTGAAGTATCACTATTTAAAGGACGGAGGAGTGCGTTTATATTAATCTGGGTTGGTAACATAATTCTAATATTAAAAAAAATTAGAGAAAATAGTATATTTTGTCCTTAGGAGGTAAGAGCATCGAGCTACGACAAAAAGGTTAGCACAGTTACATCTTTAAAGCGTGAATTTTGATACTCCCGCCTGACCCCCCTCCACCTTTAGGGCCTCCTATGCCTCCTTCTGCAGTGACAGATCCATTCAGATACAGTACATCCTTCGCAAAGAGTTTGATCCTTCCTCCTCCATTTCCTCCTAACAGCTTTACAGCTGATGTACTACCTCCCTTACTACCGTAACTCCAAGGATCATTGACAGTAGACCACGCGTAAACATCCCCACCCCAAAGATTTGTCGTATTACTTCCCTTACAGGATGCACCTCGGCCTCCGTCCCCTCCACCAGCTCCAGTAGTGCCATATGGAGTGCCACTAGTCTGAGTGGGTGGCGGTCCACCCAAAGCAGATGTGTTAATGAATGTCTCACTATGCAGAGTCAAATTGGTAGCAGAAAGGGTTACAGACCCAGCAACTAGACTTGCATACCGACCCACTTCAATGCTTCCTGATAAATTGAAACTAATAGAACATCCTTCAATGGCGCAAACAATTGATACATGTGGGCGTACCTCTAGATTGCCCGTTCCAAATACATAGACATCATGATCAATGCAAGTTTGAATTAACCACGCAAGTTGTGTTGAATGATCCAACACCTTTCAGATCCTTCTCACAAGAAACTGAATCATCTGGCGATGATAAAGAAGCTGATGTTTCAATATAATTGGGAATGCCTCCTCTGTATACATTGCTCAAAACTGATTCAAAATACTCCTCTGTAAAGGTTCCTAATTTAATTCTTTCACTCCTACACTGTCCCAGACTAACAAATAGCATGGATATAAGAAGATGCCCCCATAGAATGCACCAGCAGAGATGAGATTTATTCAGCACTGAATGCATCACTGAGTGCATGAATATCAAACATTAAAAGTCATCCAGACTAGTTGACTTTATACCCTTGACTTATACAGAGTGTGAGACCACTCCCCTAGCATCAAGTAACATAAGAAAAAAACATCGCTATGGCGCAGAGTCTTATATGCTTTTGAAAAACTCCAATTACTGTCCAATGGGATTACTCCCATTAAACTGATTTTCCTCTTGCCAGTTGATGTCCAACTGAGACAAATTGGTG
Organism: Papaver californicum; assembly: GCA_023531435.1. NCBI lineage: Eukaryota > Viridiplantae > Streptophyta > Magnoliopsida > Ranunculales > Papaveraceae > Papaver > Papaver californicum. The sequence continues at coordinate 3,354,400 of JAJJMC010033717.1, read as the reverse complement.
CCTCGCCAGGAAAACAATTATATATACATATATATAATGTGGTGGGAATGTCAATCCACAGTCTGCCAATGGTACAAGTGAAGAAAAGAGGCAAATACAAATGTTGAACTATACCACAGGAACATAACTAACTCAACCAATAAACACCGTTCCAAAACTCAACTATATCTATCAACAGTAAGCACTAAACGATTCTGACATAAGTAAATAAGAACTTCTGTTAATCTCCCAACTGACTAGTTTCACAATCTAATAATGACGCAAATTCAATTATTTCACTTACCAATTTTGCATTCATTTATTAGCGTATTTAAAAAGAATTAAGGATTTACCTACTCTAAAGCCCAGTGATCACGTTGTATCGATACTTAAGAACATCCAAAAAAGGAAATTAAGTAAGTCCAAACTAATCATCACTAAGGTTTCCTCACTCACATCTAACCTCATAATTACTAAGGATTTCTTCAAGATTATGGTTGATCAAAAGATCTAAACATCCAATTTCTCAATTTAATAACCACTACATTCATAATCAAACAAAAAAAATCTCCAGAAAATTTATTTTTATACTTAAAATCACTTGACAATGAAAAAAATCAAAAAATATCATCACCAGATCATACCAAATTCTATAACCTTGTAATTAAATTGATCAAAATTTTGAAAATTAAATAAATATTATATATATAAACATCAAAAGTTGAGTGATAGTGAGAGAAGAATATACAGTACCTTTTTCTTCTCACTTTTCGGTGAAGGACCTAGATTTTAGTAACACTGATAATACTAAATCTACTACTACTACTACTAGTCTCTCTTTGAGAATCAATCACTGTATTTTCTTCTCCGGTTCAAATTTAGTCGTGTGATTTTGTCCAGCTAGGATAACTACTAGGAGTCAAAGAGACATTTTTGATTATCTGGATTTCACTTTAAAAGGCTGTAACGGGGAAAACCACACACTTATTATATATGCCCATCAATTGTGACCTTATTTAAAAATTTGCCATATTTTTTCGGGGTTTTTTTCATGACTAAATTGCGGCGGAATTGTTTTGGTACTACTGAATTTTATTCCCAACTAGAATGTGAGATAAAGGATATCTATTTAGCTGTTATAAAAATTAATAATTAATTTCTATTTATTAATTATCCCTAACACTTGAATCAAAATATAAATATAAAAAACTTTCATAATCCAAATCAAACAAAATCTAAATCAAAAACAAAACAAAACAAAAAACTTTCCATTTACTCTCATTCAAAAATCTAAAAACCATAACCCTAACTTTTCCAAAAACAAAATCCGATCATCCGGAGTTAACTACAATGTAAATCTCTATAAACCCTTTATTATAATAGCTTTTGTGATAGATTCATGTGTAGAAATCTTCATTTTCATGATTCAAATTCCTGATTTTCTCAAGAATCGTTTGATATGGATCCATCGTATCCAACGATTCTGGTTGTGTTCTTCATGAACATGAAGAACATGCAGGTTCATGAAGAACATGCAGGTTCATGAAGAACATGCAGTAGAATCGTTGGATACGATGGATCCATATAGAACGATTCTCATATTCCTCGTACAAAGTTACCATTGCCAGAATCGTTGGATATGACAGATCATATCCAACGATTCTACCTTTTCTTTTCTTTTCTTTTTTCCATACTGGAATCGTTGGATAAGACACCTTATTATCCACCGATTCTGGTATTTTATTTTTTTACTTTTTTTATATTGGAATCGTTGGATAAGACACCTGATTATCCACCGATTCCCCTGCTTTCATGTTTTTACCACTACCTGATGAGAATCGTTGGTTACTACAGACCATATCTAACGATTCTGGATATGAATTTTTTGGTGTTTTATAAGTAAGAGGAATCGGTATCTATACATACTATCTAACCAACGATTCTGGCTTGGTGTTTCCTGATAGCTTTTACAGTTGGAATCGTTGGATAAATATGGTCTTATCCAACGATTCTGTTATGTTCATTATATACACAACTTTTTTGTTGGTGATTGAATTAGAGATTATTGATTGGTTGAACTACTAGTATGTTGTTTTAATTAAAAGCTTGTTATTGGATTGTTTGAATCTTTGATGACACTTATATTTGTTGTTCAATTCATTTATTTGTAGTCATTATTGACGGTCGCAAGAGAGGTTATGGTCCAACCCGACAGTGTGATATTAATAGCAAGCCCCAGAAAAAGGTTAGTCGCGACCTCTGCTGCCATCTTAGACCAAATTGGATGAAGTCTTGGAACTCCTGCGTCAGCTGGCTATTGAGGAGCTTGAGGAGGTGATTGAAGTTGCATCCAACTTAAGAGAGGATATTGCTAATTGAAGAGCCCAAGATGCAATCCTTGAAGAGGCTGCTGCTGAAGATGTTGCTGCTAATGGTGGAGCTGATGGTGTCGCTCCTCCTGCGGTTGATACCTAATACATGTTTTTAAGACTTGTTGGTTAAACTAAACTAAGATTTCTTGATGTGTTATTCAAATATTTATTTTTATTTGTGGATGAATGGATGAATTTATTATGGTTTAATATGTTATATAAATGGCTTGAAGTTCGCTTCACCTTTTACGTTATATGATTGGTGGTAAACAATATCAATCTTTTTGCAATTGTGATCCAAAATCCAGGTTTCTGCAATAGAGTCAGAATCGATGGACATTACACTTATGTATCCACCAATTCTGACTGACTATCTGGTAAATGTGAATCAGAATCGGTCGATACGTATGTGTTGTATCCACCGATTCTGAATAACTCATTTTTCAATTTTTCCTACAATTGCTTTTGTTTAAAAAAGTTCCAACAAGAATTCAAAGTAACCAAAAAGCAATTACATTTCATTCATTAAGAGTGGTTGTTCAATATATGAAAGCTACAAACCATGGACATCTGATAGTTCATTTGTTATCAAAATTCAAATACTTAATTCAACATGATTGTACCCTTGATTTGTTCCGACTCGATGAATTCATCCCAAAGTTTCATGTTCGGCTCGTATTTTTTCAGCCATTCTTTAGAGGTGTTGTTGGTGAAACCTGGAAAATAAGTGAACCTACATAACAGAGGTAATGGAAAATCTTCGTGTAGCCTAAGACCGATAAAATGTATATAGCTAATATTGACTATAACAATTTTCCGATCCTTAAGCGATTTATCACATTTTGTTCTCTTTGGTGTGAAGGTAAGAGATGCTCTCTGACCAAAATAATGAACAACGCAACTTCTTTCCAACTAATTTTTAGGCATTTAACTCAATTTCAAGTAATCAGGTCCTAGCCGCTGAAAAACCCTTGTACTCATCCTTGAGACTCATAGCTATCCCGTAAAGAGATAGTGTAGTCGAACAACTGCAGCTGGTGGCTTCCTTCTAGCTTGAAATGGCTAAACCCCCATCTAATTGGCAGCAACAACAATTCATTCCCTGTCTTCTCTAATTTCTAATTTCGCCCAAAACTCGTTGTATCTTGAATTCCCTGCAAACCCAATCTTATAAACCTTCTCAAACACTCAACAAAACCATGGTCTAGCTGATAGCAAGGCTGGTTCGTGTAAAACTGGTAGATCATGCATTTTTACAAGCACTTGATATGCGTCTTGCAATTGGTAAAGGGGAAGATTCTGTTGGTACTTGTTTTCTTCCTCATTAGTGTTCCTTCCCTGCAAGACACGATTCTAACACAAACCCATAACTCCAAATCATGCTGGGACTCAAAAACATTCATTATCTCATCATTTATCATCATAAATCAAAGGCAGCAGCTTGTCTTCTTCTATATTCTCGGTCAAGTTATAAACCCAGATCAAATATTTCATTCTTGACTCTTCCATGTATTTGATTTTTCTCTGCTGCATTTCTACTTCGTACCCAGATTCAAAATTGAGCAACAGTTCCTTGTTTAGCTCTTCTCACACGACCACTAATCTCAGGTTCTTTTTCGAATTTAAATTTAGTTTATAACCCATCTTCTTCCCTGAGTTTTGGTCTTGAACCTACACAGACCCATCTTCTCGCCACTTCGTCAGTCTCAACCCATCTCTAATTCATTTACGGCTCTCTTGACCAACCATGGTGAACTTCTGCCGGCGTGAGACCCTTGATACGTTCGTGAGAAAGAACTCGAATGGAAACTGAAACTAAAGAAGTATACCTCTTGTTCTCGGTGATGACCTAGTTCTTTAGACTAAGAATATAGGGATGGATTTAGGCATCTCTGTTGGCTACGGGCAGCACTTGAGACTTAGATGAAGTGTCTGCCTCTAGTAATTTTGGTTTTCAACTTGCTAAAGCCTTATAACCTTGTCATGCTTCAAGTCCGTCAACTCCAGAAGTTTCCAAGCAATGAATTAAGCTTATTTTTCTTTTTTTTTCTTTTGCTTCTCAGGACTCCAAAGTACCTATAAAATAGAAAACAAACGTTATATACGAAATTTACAAGAAAAATAGCAAAGAAAGCATAATCAATTGATACTAATTAAGGTGTTTTAGACACCTATCACTACCCCACACATCCCTAGGTTTAACTTGATAATCAATTGCCTCTTTCATAGTCAACGGCTCTTGCGGGGAATCCATGAACACCTTTTTCCTTGCTTCCCCTTTTAGTCGTACTCGTCTTGTACTCGTTTGACTTTCTTACAAAGAGACGATGAAAACCTTTTCCTTTCCTTGTGTTGCACTCGCTTGACTTTCTTGCGTTGGAATGATGGGAACGATAGGATCCATTTGATCCTTTGACTTAGCCTGTTTCCCACTTGGTCCACTTTCTTGCTTTTTCGGGCGACCCCTTTTCTTTGGAGCGGGAGCTTCTTCACACATAGCCTCGGTATGCTCTTGCCCACTTGGTCCACTTTCTTGCTTCTTCAGGCGACCTCTTTTCTTTGGAGCGAGAGCTTGTTCATACATAGCCTCGGTATGCTCATGTAGTGAAGGGTCTCTTTGGTTACTCATCGCCGCCTTGTACTCTTTCCTTTCTTGCTTCCTATCCAATTTGGTAGGTGGTATACCTTTCGGCGGTAGCTTAGTTGGTTCTTCAACCGGTTGCATATGTGGATGAACGGCGAGGATCAAGTCGGGCATCAAAATTTGTCGTTGTAAATTGCTCTTGTTGGATATCCCTCGATTATTTTTCTCACAACATCTGTGTATACAAATGATTGATTTGCATCTTTTATCGGGGTTGGTGTGAAAGTAAGTTGCTTCCAAAACAGATCGATGAGCTCAAACGGAATCCCTTGGGTGTTACTAGCAATAATGTGACGATACGGAAGCCCCATGGCCGTCATCGTCTTACAAGAACAAACAATCTTCTTTCTCCCTTGCTCTTTATCCTCAAAATACTTACAATCATTTATCATATAATGGATAGCCCAATGCGACACCCTATAAGAAATACCAACGTACTGTAATCATCGGAGTACGTGGTCAGAACTTTCATCCTACTATCTTCCATTTGGATCTGAATCTTGTTGATATCATTCATGGTGTATTGATGAATAGATTCTTCTACCATAACCACATTATTTTGACTCCCCGAAGTAGTTTTTTCAATCGTCCATGAGACCCTTCTGCTATACTTGTCGCCTCATTCTTGTAATGCATATGTTGGTAGGTATACGCGTACACAAACTTTTATTTGTGCAGCTCCAACAATTGCTTCAAACCACCGCTTTCTCGGTAACCTTTGTCCAAACATATTTGAAACTTTCCAAATTGGATTTGTACTCTGCCTCGGACATCGAATGTACCATCAAATCCCAATGATGTTGAAAAGCTTTCCATTTCACTTCATTATCTTCGTACTCTTGTGTCATTCTCTTCTTCTCTTCCTCTCATTCCTCCCGAGTTAGTTTACTAAGACGATCATCCTCAGTTTTCTCACGAGCACTACCCTTCTGTGGTTTTGGCCTATGGATATGGCCCATGTAATACGCTCTGATGTTGCATTGTATGTTCCATGTACAAAGAAATTATTTGGCATCCGAGAAAACCATCTTTATTGCATTCATTAGTGCATGATCCTTATCCGTCAATACGATCCTAAGCATCTGATCGCTACGGTATTCTCTTTCAAGGTTTCCAACATCCAAATAAAACTCATCTCATTCTCCCGGTCCATAAAACCCCATGCCACCGAGAAAGTTTGTTAGTCCGAAGTATGGCCACATATGTTTAGCAACGACATGTTATACTTGTTTATCTTGTAAGTACAATATATCAACAAAACTTGATAGAAGCATTGAGCCAATTGGATCATCTTCAGATGCGCCAAGAAAATACGAGTCACTTTGTCGTCCACTACCTGCTTCTTCATTGTGTAGTTATGTAAAATCCTAACTCCCTTTCGCAGGAATCGCGACTACATTTAGCATATGTAATAAGCCGTTAAACCCCTAGGTGTCCCTAGTGGACGAGTTTTGTCTCGTGAGGGTTTAGAAGAGTATACCCAAAAAACCTTTACTCCAAATTTTAGCTACTCGTGAACGATTAAGGATAGACACTAAATGTAACGACCCGACCTTCCACCGATATTGTCCCCGCTTAGCCACTGCGATTATCCGGCAGTGTGGGGTTTTCAATGGGCACCGCTGCGGTTATCCAGCAGCAGCTTCCCAGGAGGTCACCCATCCCTGGATTACTCCCGCCCGAGTACGCTTAACTGTAGAGCTTTTTTCCAACTCTGGAGCCAATTGTGCTGAAAAGGCCTCGGTGTTAGGAAAGGACAAACCATTACCTATGTTCCATTTGGCGAACCCTACATGCCGAATTGGGGTATTACAATACCACCACCTTAAATTGGAGTCGTCCTCGGCTCCGGAATATACAAGCCCAGATCTCCGACGTTCCCTGTCATTCATGAGACCAGTACCTGGAATACTCCGTCCAGCATACTCTCTCACCCTCGGCAGGTGATCCGTCATCGGCTCTGATACCATTTTGTAACGACCCGACCTTCCACCGATATTGTCCCCACTTAGCCACTGCGGTTCTCCGGCAGTGTGGGGATTTCAACGGGCACCGCTGCGGTTATCCAGCAGCAGCTTCCCAGGAGGTCACCCATCCCTGGATTACTCCCGCCCGAGTACGCTTAACTATAGAGCTTTTTGCCAACTCTGGAGCCAATTGTGCTGAAAAGGCCTCGGTGTTAGGAAATGAAAAACTATTACCTAACACCGGGGCCTTTTCAGCACAACTGGCACAAAGTTGGCAAAAAGATCTGCAGTTAAGCATGCTCGGGCGGGAGTAATCCAGGGATGGGTGACCTCCTGGGAAGCTGTTGTTGGATAACCGCAGCGGTACCCGTAGAAAACCTCACATTGCCGGATGACCGCAATGGCTAAGTGGGGACAATATCGGTGGAGGGTCGGGTCATTACAAAGTGGTATCAGAGCCGACGACGGGTCACCTGCCAAGGGTGAGAGAGTACGCTGGACGGGGTGTTCCAGGTATTGGTCTCATAGGTGGTAGGGAACTTCGGAGATCTAGGCTTGAATATATTTCGGAGCCAAGGACGGCTCCAATTTAAGGTGGTGGTATTGTAATACCCCAATTCGGCAGGTAGGGTTCGTCGAATGGAATATAGGTAATGGTTTGTCCTTTCCTAACACCGAGGCATTTTCAGCACAACTGGCTCAGAGTTGGAAAAAAGCTCTGCAGTTAAGCGTGCTCGGGCGGGAGTAATCCAGGGATGGGTGACCTCCTAGGAAGCTGCTGCTGGATAACCGCAGCGGTGCCCGTAGAAAACCCCACACTGCCGGATGACCGTAGTGGCTAAGTGGGGACAGTATCGGTGGAAGGTCGGGTCATTACACTAAACAAGCTATTTAGTTGGCATACTCAATTTTTCGGCTATGGGAATCATTACCCTATATGAGTCCAATTGTTGTACACGAGTGTTTACTCAAGCATACTAAAATTCATATATAAGACAACATAGCTTTACTCAGATAATCGTTCAACCACAAGACTCAGAATCTATCACAGTTCAATCACATGAAAAGATTTAGAAGATGGACATGGAAAATATGAAGGTTGCACGTGTTGACTAAGGTAAACGGTGTTTCCCATATCTGTCTGATGGTCAGTGCCAGGGTGAAACCTAATGAATTGAGATACGCACCCACTGTTCTTAAATCTAATACTAATATCGATTCAACTGGTATATACACGGGATCCATCGATCGACTTATTGAAAATAAAATAATAAATGTATTGAAAACATGATTGGATCACATTGAATCCAAGCGCATGGTTCTTATCAGCATCTTACATGATAGTTCTCATGGATCCTGCGTTCTATGCTTGCTTAGGCGACGGAGACAGGGAGAACACACACATATTGCTATCAAAGTGTCAATATTCTATTTCTTTCTTCTTCTTTTTTTTTAAAAATTAAAATGCAATAATGGGGCTTGATCTCAAAACACTCTTTTTCATCCTGACGGCGATAACAATTTGATACTGAACCCCACCAAATCATTTAGAGAAACACAAAATTGCAAAAGTAAAAACAGAAAGTGATATGGTCGAGATAGACTCCGAGATGTGGTGACGACTATCATGTTATTTCTAACGCCTGAACTCTGTCCTTTTATGAAAAGACCATTTGACTGGGCACACCAATTCCTATAGAAAAAGAGCAAAGTTTTCATCTACCTAGAATGGTTAGTGTCACCCTGAAGTGTTCACAAGCTTCTAAATTCTAAAGCATTATTATTTCACTAAAAATTTTCTCCCTTACCCCCAAACTTAAATCAAACAGTGTCCTCAATGTTTCTAAAGATGAATGATTAAAAGCATGAACAAGGAGAAACCGTTACCAATCGAAGGAAAAGAGTGAAGGAAATATATTACCATGTTTCATGAGCATGGGTTACCTCCCAAGAAGTGCTAAGTTTAAAGTCTTCAGCCAGACTAAGAAAGAATTAGTCACCTTATGAAATCATATATCAATAGTCGGAACAACTGTGGGTCGTCTGAATCAAATAGTGCTATCACAATTAAGAGGAAACACCAACAGGCCAAGAAAATGAACAACCCGAGCACACCCTTATCTAGTTTTCTGTTTAAGACAACTACTTTTAGCTGTGGTTCAGGTTCAGGATCTAAAAAAGGGTCTAGATAAAATATTTTCATAGGCTTGATTTCCTCGTAGGCAGGATCAACATGATCAGGTTGTAAAGTCTGGAGTAACTCAACTAAGAACTTAGAAGCACATACTACTAACCTGAATAATTGTGGATCCTTAAAGTCAATCAGATTTGACTCACACAATTGACTACAATGAAGGTGGTCATTCTTAAACAAATGTGTCGATTCTAATTCCCTAAAGTAATTAGGCTTAGTCTTAAAACTTAATAAATGACACATTTGAAATTCATACGTTCCCACGTATGGAAGAAAATATTTTGGTGGGAAAACAAAGTCAATCTTGGTATTATCGCCTAGGTAAACCACATCGACCAGAGGATGGGTTTCTGACAACTGAACTTCTTTCTGGACATTAAGAGGATCAGGGAATCTAGCTCGAAGATGATCTTGTAAAATGGTAGAGGTGCATATGTCAAGTCCCAAGTTAGAGACCTTTCTAAGAGATAAAGGTAAATCACATGGAGAATGATAGTCACCCCCAAACTTAAAGTTTGTAGTGTCTCTAGATAGACTAATCACAATTTCCCTAATTTCTAGATCGTCAGATTCCCGAAAATAGTCAATTGCTTCTTCTAGGTTATAATCCGGTAGTGCATCCTTACTCATATTTAAAATCTCTACGAGTCTATCATCTTCGTTAGAGACTATTGTCTTCGAATCGTTAGACTCCAAATCACTAGTCTTAGGAAAAACTCGTTCCTCTAAAACATCATCATACTCATAAGAACAAGGAAATATTACTCCGTCCAAAGCAATGTTATCTCTAGTCAAATCATCTTCCTTTTGAATAGGTAAATAATCATCAATATTATTAGGATTTAAACTAGAGACAACATTATTATCATTATGCTCAATTGGTATAACAGTTTCCTCGTCATTATGACTATGGATTTCTTCATCAACATTATAATCATCATCATAATAATATGAAGATGTTTGAACTTTATCTAAATACGTAGTTTCTTCTATTCTAACCTCGTCCTCTGAATTAGGTAAATATTCATCATTATTATCAAGGGTAAAAGTGGAAAAACTGTATTGGCAATTAAGATCATTTTGAGCAACATTATTATTTGCAGAAATTTCATTCATACTTAATACGGCCTATTATTATCCTCAATCATCTGCCTTGTATTCTCAGCTACCTTCTTGAGGGATTCTTCTAGAGAAAGAGTTTGACTACTAATTGTCCCCCCCCCACACTTAATTTAAACTCATGTGTTATCTCAGATAACTTCTTGAGCGATTCTTCTAGAGATGTAATAGGTTCATGATGAGTACTAGGTTGCAACTGCTCTAGGGCATCCCTCCAAGATAAATAACTCGAATTTTGCTCATTTTCATGTTCATAAGACGGGTGTATGTATGAATAGTAATTGAGATCACCTTCGTATCGGCAATAACCTCCAAAAGGTTGGTGATGGTCCCGATTACTATCCACACCATGTTGATAGTACGGATAATGTCTATTTTGAAATTCAGTCGGATATTCATTGTATTGGTCCTCATAATACCAGTTCGACATTTTCTAACAAAAACTTCCTAATTAATTTACAAAAAATCTAAGAAAAAAATCCTAACAAGAAGGGGTTCTAAACATACACAAACAAGGCCGACTCAACCAAATCAAACGTACTGAATCTAGCAAACAAAAAGCATGATGGCTCTACATAGATTGTTTCTAGACCAGCTTGTATTCTTTCAAAAGGCAATTAGTTACAGTTTTAGCGAATCACTCAGAACGATCCGAATTAGATGAAGTCGATTAGAAGCAGGATAAGCTCTAAGGAGCTTTGATAACCCTGCCTCTTTGGCAACTTTTCCCTGGGTTACAAGGCGGCTCTATCAACTTAAAATAAATCTTCCTGAACTTTAAGTTAAGCTAACAAAGTAACAAATACAATCATTTTGAATGATTTTCCAATAAGCTCGATACCCTATCGGTCTTCTTTCTAGTCAAATTTTAAGGATTAGTTTCGCGTTAGGTAACGTGTTCCTAAGGCGGGCAAGAAGGAAACGGTGATGAAATTCGAGTCCTTATCTTGTATGGCCAGTTCTTGCCCTTTACTAGAAAAATAAGTCCGTATTCAATTCCTCAACATATATGCATACGAAGGAATACAGTAAACTCACTTGCAAGGAATTCGTGGGTTGATCGAGTCTTACCTCCCGTACCAGACGGGGGATGAACCGGTTGGAGTCGACTCGGGCCACCGGCTCCTGTGTCAGTGTGCGAACCCAAGGGTCCGAGACAATATCGTAATTGTCGTCCTTCCCTGTAGCAGTTTATATTTAAATTACCCTTCTGTAGGGTTTTAAAATAATAAAATGTCCAAAGTCCAAAATAAAGTCCAAAAGTGTCCAAAATAAAAGAAAAATTACAGAAATAATAAAAAATTCCTAATACAATTTTTTAAACAAATATAAAAAATATAAAACATAAAATAAAATCTAATTAAAAATAAAATTCCTTGTCTTCTTTTCCGTTCTTTAAGCTTTAACTTTAACTCCAAGTCTTTAATCACCAAAGTCTTTGGCTCTATTTTCTTTCAATCCAAAATCCAAAACGTGTAGCAAAAAGATAAATACCCAAAAAAACGTAAAATAGAACAAAGTAAAAAATAACAAAAATAAAAACCAAAAAATAAACCTAAAAACAAGTTCGCGCCCTACCTCCTTTATCACTGAGCGGTCATTTAGGGGCCTTAGCTGGTGATCTGGGATGTTTCCCTCGGCGGCGCCAAAAATTGATGTGATTTTAATATAGTGGTAAAAAGGGTTTGATTCTCGGACTTGTGGAGATTTAATTTCTAAACCTAATTTTTAATAACAGAAAATAAATAGAATTAAATCAATTTGATTTAAAAATGGATGAGAAAACTAGGCTTAAGATTCCACCATTCACCAATACTTCAGTGATTACATCTAACAATCCTTATTTTCAATTTAATCTAAATATTCCAAAGATAGGTTTTTGAGAGAATAATTGTTAATCCAGAGCATGAGACATCAAGCGTTTAAATACCAAGTATGACCCATCAGAAGAAAACACAATTATTTGAGAAAAACCATTTTTAGAATTTTAATTCAAGCAATTAATAATAAAAGAATTGTAGAATAAATATAATTAGAAATAGAAGTTACCACAATTATTGGATGAACGGCTTCCTCCGTCGCCCCAGTGATGGTGATAAGCTCATTGTATTAGAAACGCACTCAAAATAGATTTTCATTGCTCAAAAGGTGCTTACAATGGTGAAAAAGGAGTAACACTGAAGAACAGAGACGCTTATAAGCATTACAGAGACTGTTCTCTGCGTTACAGAAGAAGGAAAAGAGAACAGGAAAGAAAGACGGACTGTATATGCAGCAGAAATAGGACTGCTAAAGCATATGCGTATACGACAGTATCAGCGACAGTTTCCTGGTGCTGTTTTCTGCACTTCTTCTTCTTCTTCACGAACAGAACTCCTCTTCAACTGAATTTTTCCGGTCACCCAAAATTGATTTTTCTTTGCTTCTCTTTGCTATATATAGTATTAGTAAACCCTAGAAGCCCTTGTGAACCGATAAGGATCCAAAAACAAATCCAAATCAAACTCAAATCCCGTGCAAAACCGAAACATAGAAGAACTCCTTTTCCCGTCCAGGTTCGATTTTTCAAGCAATTTTCTTCGCGTGAATCACTCATACTTGACGTGTTGTGTTATCTTTTGAGTGTTTGAACAATTTGAGATACCAAGTACACGTTTAAACTCCATAAAACTCGGTTGCAAATCAACACCGAAGCTTTCTCACGTAAAGAAGGTTTCTTCCCGCCATTTTCGTAAATTCAAATTCAAAGGGAGCTGCCCCCAATCCAACTTGTGGGTGCCTTTATCAATTCTTCCCGGGGTGCCTTTATCACTTTTCGAGCCGATTTTTTTGCAAATGTTTATTTCTCAAAAATACCTACAAAGACATAAAAATCCATAATAAGTACAAAAACAAACACTATCAAAATAGATAATCGAGTGTAATTTAGACACAAAAATGTGTCTATCATTATGTTTCTCGGTTAACCACTGAGACTGTTCCATAACCGCTCTACCATCCCATTCCGTCCTCCTGATGCTTGCCTTTGCCGCGTAGATTTGCCTCAAAGTGGACAAGTTTTTAGGATCATCCTCCATGATCTTCCTAAGGATATTACTTGGTGTAGTTGACTTCATCAACTTTACCGTTGCTTTTTGATGTGGTTTTAACCCACAAACGACATCGTGTCCAATAAGAGATTCCGGATCATTATGATTGTGACAATCATTCATCACTTTATAAAGCTTATATATACAATTGTGTTTATGCACTATAATCTTAAAATGTCACTCACTCTTCTTTAATTTAGTAATGTATACCCTCTGCGTCCTCTTCATATACGGTTTTTCCTCTGCCCAGTGACTTTCAATCTTGCCACTTTTCTCGTAAATAATTTCTAAACGATCATGCCTCGAATGTTTGCCTAAGACTAGTTGATAAGTGCATAATTTACATATTTTAAATATCATTTTCATATACTTATTTTCTAGATTTTGTGTGAATTACTGTGTATTATTATTACTTTTGTAGTTTATGTGTTTTATTAGGTTACATCTCTGAAAGATGTGAAATTGAGCTCTACAAGGAAGAATTGCTAAATACCCAGTGGAAGTCAGTCTATTCCAGGACTTCTACCCTCCATCTTGTAGAGAATTGAAAGGCGAAGCCAACGCAAAAAGAATGAGGTCATTCTGAGTTCGTATGAAGAAGTTATGAGCAAAACCGTGAAACCAACTTGGATTTATTATCTGTTGGGCTTTATTGGGCCTGCGCGGGAAAAGAAATAAGAGAAGCATTTTGGGCTCGCCTTTGACGTGAAAATTAGGGTTTTTGAGGAGGTTAACTCTCCTAATTGGATAAAGATCAAAAGGAGGTTGAAGAGTTTAATGAGATTAGGTTTCCTAATTGGATAAGGATTTACCAAAGCCTATATAAAGGGGAGCCTAGATACAATTTTTTACACAACTTCTCACAGATAGAAAACAAGGGTTTAGTTTTACTTTCCAAAAACAGTTTATGATTTTTTTTAATATTTTAATGGCTTTTAAGAAAGCTATGTCTAGCTAAATCTCTCTGTTAGGGTGAAAGGATGAACTTGTAGAGATAGATTTTCTTGTGTTTCAAAACCAGGGTTTTCAACTATAAACACTTAATGTTAATGTTTTGTCTCTTTTTCAATGTTTTACTTTCTCGGTGATTTTTCATGTTCTATGCCATGTATAGTTCACTGTTTGATTAGTAGAAGAACTCGTTGACCCTTTCGTGATAATCCTTTTATGAATATTCATTGACTATTTATGCCACATAAACTTAGTACTTCGAAATTTTACCTTAGGTTGAGAACAAACAATTCTTTTTGAAATTTTTTTTCTTCGATTCTTAAACGAAATATCTTCCGTGTATGAGAAGCTAGATTTGCTATTTTGCACGAGCAAAATCGATACCCTTTGTGATGAGCGCAAGTGAACCCTAATCTACAACGGATTCCCAAAACCTTAACGCCTTTTTATTATTGATTTCAATCTTTATTAAATGGTTTTAATTCTCTCATTAGTTTAATTCTTTACAAAAATCGGAAAAACATCTTTTGACCTGAAAGTTACTTGAATTAATTAGTATAAGTAATACACACTCCTTGTGTGAACGAACCGTATTTGCTCTTGTCTACATCTTTCAACACTGTGCGCTTGCGGCAAAACAAAGTCGGTTTTCCGACGCATCACTAATGCTTGTTCGACTCTATCCCCTTTTCCATAAACCATTGTTTTGCATCGTCTTTGTTTTCCCATACCAAATCAGTGTAGTAGTAGTCTAAAGTATCAGGCCCCATCTGAGACAGGGTTCTGGTTGATCGCTGCCAAGTGTTTCAACAATCTACAATACATATCGAAAAAATTAGCCAAACATAATCGGTGGACATGGAACAATCGTGAGAACGATTCCAAAGAATCGTTGGTTATGTCCTCCCATATCGACCAATTCTGCTTTGTGTACATTTTTGAAAAAAAATCCCCAAGGATGGAATCAGCACACATGAACTGACTTTTGTGCTGATTCTAGAATTCAGCAAAGTGGAGATTTTTGGATAGTTTTTCAATTAGAATTGGCGCATAGAGCAACACCTATCAAACGATTCTTTTTTTTTTGAGAATTATGGGAAAATCTCCGAGAGATAGAATCGTTCGATAAATGAGTCCATAAATGCCGATTTTTCACCTAACAATCTCGCCAAAATATATACCAGAATCGGTCGTTATTCATAACCACATCCATCGATTCCGGTTCATATTCTCCAGGAGATATAGAATCGTTAGATGCGATGTTAACTTATCCAACGATTTTGGGTAGAAAGTAGCTCAAAATTTTGTAAAAAATCCACTTTTGGGCGATTATAAGGTTGAAAAACATGTTTGGAGATCCTAATAACGTATACCTGATGATTAGAAGCATCAAGACCTTCATTTTCCATGTTAGATTCTTCATTTTCTTGAGTAAATTCATCAAATATGCCTTGGTTCACACGTTCTTCTTCATCTAATAAATAATCCAAATTGATAGGATCGAACTCTCTTTCGTAGTCTAATTGGTGATACGTAGATGCACCCACTTCATCATCACCAATAGAATCCTCGTCGTCACTATAAATTTTCATCTTTACTACCAAATCACAAAACCCCAGTTTCCCCCAACTTTTTCTCCTTCTTCTACAAACTTTGAAAAAAACTCCATTTTAATTCTTACAATCTAACACTAACTATAATCTAGTTTTAATCACTAACTAAGTTTAACTAACATTTGAATTAATTAATACTAATCAAGCATATTAGTTAATAACATAAATAGTTGGATAAGGGGTTTTTGTTTTTTTATTTCATAATGACCCTATTTTAACTTTTAGTGATAGGACCAAAATAATTACCGTAGGCCCCAATTTCGGAGGTTTTTTTTTTCAAGTAACTGTACTGTACAAAAAAAAATTTAATTTTTTTAATCTAGTTACTATACTGTGCAATATTAATGAATTCTAACCTTATACTTTCGATGTTACGTCTCTACTTCAGACTTCAGTACGTTATTGATTTGCATGGTTCCAAGTTACCAACCTCTGTAACTTCTACAGGGGTGGAGCCGGAAAGTCTTCAACGGGGAGGCAAAATATTTTGAGGGTAGGCAAAAAGGCAGAAAATGGGCTTGAAAAGATAAAAATGAGCTTTCTACATGTAAAAATAGGCTTAGAAGCTAGCCCAGCAGGGTCGAAATTGCCTACCCTTGACATGGGCTGGCTCCGCTCTGATCATCCATGCAGCTTCCATGCTTGTAGTGTAGCTAGGGTTGCACAGAGAACCGACCGAAATCGAGTAAACCGTGGCCGAAACCGAGCCGCGTCGAGATCAACGGCTTAAGGTAATGGTTTCTAAAATATATAACTGTTGATCCTCGGCTCGTCCTATGGTATCGAGTGAAAAACCGGCCGAACCGAGCCGAGAAAAACCGAGTCTTATGAGGCGTAAATCAAACTTATGATTTATCCTAGACCTCCATCCTACGTATATAAGATTAAGTTTAAATAAACCCTAGAAAACTTAAATCACTTATTTTCTCTCTTGGTTTATCTTCTCTTCCACTTTTCTCCTCTCACACACAGTTTCTCATCTCATCAGTCACCACCACCACTCAAATCAACCACCAGTTAACCTCCATCACCAGTTTACCACGACCACAACAACAAGTAGTAAGATCTTTATATGATCTCCAACAAGATTTTTCGTTTGTTATCAGCAACATCCACCGCCACCACCTCCATCACGCAAGCAGTGCTAAACAGAACTAGCACCACCTTTTTTTCTTTTTTCTTTTTCTTCTTTTAATTTTTATTCCTTTTATTTGAATGAGTTTTACTGAAATATAATTTTATTCATGGATTTGAGCAAGTTGTTAAAAAAGGGGATCTTGATACCATTAATTATAATTGAAATGCATAAAATTAAATCATGATTTTATCATGCGGGGTTTATTTAAAATGGGTGTTTAATTGTTTTTTTTTTCTGTTGAATGTTTGTTGGGTTTTAACTCCTAATGGTGGATGGACATGGATCAAGTCAATTTTTGCAGCAATTTTTTTTTGTTGATCTATATGTTTCATATCTTTTGTTGCTGAATGATAAAAGAATAATGACTTAAATTGCTTAAGTTTGTGATAAATAATGAATGTTTAGAAATGTTAAGGTTTCTATTTTGGGGGATTTGTTTCCATTCCTTTTTTTTTCTGAAGCATATTTCTATTGTAAACTTGTAATACATGAACTTTAAAACCGATTAAAACCACTACCGAACCGGGACCGGTTTAAAACCGAACCAAAAGTTAGTCGGCTCAGTTAAGGTTTGAAAATTGAGAACCAGCCTATGGTCGAATCGATGGACGGTTATGGCCGAACCGACCGATATGCATCCATAAGTGTAGCAGGGTATAATCCATACATAAAAAATTTCATGCACATACACTAATTACATACATCACATAAAAAAGTGATTATTTATTTTTTCTCCATGTTAATTACATTTTTAAAAATTAGTCGGAATATATATATAGTTAAAATAAATTACATCATTTCGTAAGGAATAATATAGGAAGATTGAATGATTTGTTTATGGTGTTTGGGTTATTTGTTATGCGTTTTCAAAGACGTTTCTTATAATATTACATGTATTTCTATCTATTGTTACAATAGTTTTAAATGTGTAATTGCGGGAGATCTACTCCGATGTGGTTGTACAATTCTAATTAAAGATCAATGCATATTGCAGGGGATCGTGATGACGATGTTTTGAGCGAATCACTCCCTTTGTGGATATTTTAATTTTAATGAAGAATACAAATCAAAATGGTAAAAAAATCTTAATTCATGTGCCATTCTTCGAATACCATGAGTAAATTCTTCAAAATTCATGTTTCGATACGTATGATATATTATAAATCATTTATTTTTGTGATACAAAATATTTGTATTTTTTATGGTTTTCGTTTTTGATGTTTTTGAACATGTTGTATGCATTCCAAATATATCAATGAAATATTGAGGTCAACCTTTTCCTTCGAAAAAATATAAGACAAAAAACGTTAATTATAAAAACTACCATGTTGTAAATGAGGAAAAATAATTTCATCTTTAATAACTTTCCTACTTCATCTTCTTTGTTACTAACTTCAAAGTACACCACGAAATAATTTGAAAATCTCGATCAAGAGCGATTTTTTCTCTCTCTTCAAAAAATTTCTCTTTAAAACCCTAACAATCATCACCTTCCTTTGTTGTTCTTAAATTTTAGTAAATTAGTTAATTGAATAAGATATTGTATTAGTGATTTTCGGTTTATTTTGACACATTTCTTCACTATTTGGATGATTCTGTATTCGTTTTCAGAGTGATTCTTTCTTCACTTTAGTGGTGATTCGTTCGATCTTTAATGGTTGAGTTATAACTTGTTATTCTAGATTCAAAAACATCGACAATACATGACATCGCTTTTGGTCCATCTTCAACAAAAAGGATTTAGGACATCCTAAGATTGAGGGTTAAGTACTCTTTTCTTTTTTATAGCATCTCTCTACTTCTCATACAAAATCTGGATACCTTTGCAATGATTTTCTCTTTCACTTTGCGATTTACATGTGATTGATATCTTTATTTGTATGTGAATTTTGATTTTGTTGTATTTTAATGTTCCTTTGCAATAGTTTTTTCTTAACTATTTCTCTTATATTATTGAATATTATGTTTGATTTGCATTTTGTAGGTATATTGGAGTCGTGTGATGTGAAAGAGGGAAAATAGAGGCTCATGGCATTGTTTGGCAATTGTGGATGTTGATGGTTCACAGGGTAAAGAGAACACAAGCCTTTATTGCATAAGAAATAGATTACTGAAGCGACCTTACTCCGCTGCTCAGGGTTGCCAACTGATTCTCTTGAAGACTTCCAAAGGCAGATGTGAAGTTTCTCGGGGCCATCATCTTCTTCTATTCAAATCTGAAAGTTAGGTCACGACTACAACTCACTATTAGTCCCTCTAGCCTGAGTTCATAGTCGTTGGACCAAAGGTTACTTGGCAAACCATGAGTTCATATGGTTGTGTAACAAAGTTCAAGAGAGATTTTCAAGTCGAAAAGAGCAAAGAAGGATCAGGTGGTACTAGTTTATGAGATTTTTTGGGTTATGTTTTGGACGAGAACTTAGGGAAGAACTACGGCTACTGTCATTGATTGTGAGTGATGAACGAAAGACATTCACTGAAGTTCTAGAGTTTCCATAAGATCAGGAATGTTGGGGTTTTGTCGGATTTGAATCTGGCAACAAAAGAATTCAAGTTTGTAATGGCCGAGAAACCAGTTGAATAAAGTCGCTTCCATTGAAGATGTGGATTGCATCCGTTAAAATCACTGATTTATGGTTAAGATTATGACACGGAATTAGAATCTGAGAAGGATATGAAGGATGGGTTTGAAGTAGATTCGAATTTAGGTTGTAACTTGACTGAGAAAACAAAGAAGAGATCGAAGCTTAATGTCGTTTAATAAGAGATGAATGGGTATGATTGAATGTGTGTTTTAAAAGTTTGAATAGTTTAGGAAAGTGGGTCGCTATTTAATTCGAATTTGTAGGAATTGAATCAAGAAATTAAGTTATAAAAGAAGTAGAAAAAAGCTACAAAAGGAGATACCATCGCTTGCACACCAGCTGTTTGCATAAACTCCATAGACGGGTGCTTTTGCTCCTCTCCACACACCCTCACCACTGCTCGCATCTCCAATAGAAGGAGATTTAGCTCCTCTCCAAAACTACACAACAGTCACCTTCTTCCACTGCCTTCCCATTCATGTCAAATGCATTCACCACCATCAGGCCTGAACATTCACCACCTTTGCATCTCCATCATTTCCGCATGCACCATCAGACCACCATCTCCAGCATCCAGGAAATAGTGAGTTCGAACATTACATGACAATTATCAATATCACTAGCAGTAAGAAGAACTCACCGCCGCACCACCAGGCCGCATATTGACAAGACCTGACTTCTTATCAACACCATAAGTTCTTGGTTTGTTGAAGGTATTTGAACTTTGAGTTGTCAATTTTCTTGATGTCCTTAATTATCTATATTGTCATGGACTCCGTTATGTGTAGCTAAATACTTTGTTTGATTAGGGTGGAACTTGATGCCATGAATTTGAGTTATTAATTAGTTTGCAAAAGTCTGTTTCAATCTTTATATTTATTTTTTGTTAATTTTCTACCATGCTTAGAATTTATATGAATAATTTCATAGTTGCTCGAATGTGCAATCGCATGACTAGTTATTTTAGGGTGAAAAACAAATGTACTGAAAATAGTACTTTCTGTAGGTTCGAGAGATTAAAATCGTGCAAGATGAGCCTAAACCAAAAAATGGCCGTTCACGTATTGTTTCGGTCACAAAGGTGGGGATTGTGGTTTATCTTAGGGAAGGGAAGCAGAAAAGATTGAGAAATCATTATATAATAAAAATGGTAGTGTGTAGTTGAAGACTGGATTATTTCTGGGATAAATCTTTGTTCTCCTTGAATAGATGAAGCCATTTATTTATATTCTTGTAGTGTACATAATGATTCCTCGTAAGTTGTGAAGAGATAGAGAAGTGATAATCGTGGAGATTGTAGTGGAGTCATGTCCACTAAGTCAGGAAATCTATATGACCACTACTCCCTCATCCTCTCAACTGCTCCTAATTGTCCCACTACTTATTACCTTCTCATAGTGGATGTGTTGCCACATTGCGCGTTGTTGTAAACCGCCAGACCAATACCCCAATGAGAATCCCCCCATGTGACATGTTTGATGTTTCGTAGAAAAATAGTGAAGTCATGGACTACTACTATTTTGGTTAATTTAGGACAATAATTTGCTAAATCAGTGAGGCAAGTTGCTTAATTCACTAAGTGGTTAAGTAGACTGACCAGTATCGAGTCTAGTAAAAATAGTAAGTTTAGCAGTTGTATGCAAACTCAAAAGTAGCAAGATTTGAAAATGGTGATAGATACATTTTTATGTCTTAATTAATCTAACATT
The DNA here is from genome assembly GCA_023531435.1 of Papaver californicum. NCBI lineage: Eukaryota > Viridiplantae > Streptophyta > Magnoliopsida > Ranunculales > Papaveraceae > Papaver > Papaver californicum. The sequence goes on along the minus strand of JAJJMC010033717.1, from coordinate 3,333,040 downwards.
TATATTGTTATCTCTCAAATTTTTGTATTAATATTACTATTTTTCATGTTTTTAGGTATTTTTGGAGAATTAATAAGTATGGAAAATTTGGCTTAAAAAGTTATAAAGGCACCCCAGAAAAGTGTTAAAGGCATCCCAAGAACTTGACTAAAAGCACCCACAAATTGGATAAGGGAACTCACTACCTTCTTCCCTTTTGAAAAATACAAATTTGGGTGGGAATTTTGTCTTCTCTCAACTGATTACTTCTTTACGTGATTTGGGGTTATCTTTCAAGAGTTTAAGGACCAGATATTTTCTTCCCTTTTTAAAAGAGTTGTATGAAGTTCGGAAACTCGAATTTGGACAATAAATATGGAAGAAAACTCGTGATTTATTATCGGCTTATATGAGTCTGTGGAGATAATATCTCCTTAGGATTTGGCAAAATAAATATTTTTCGAGCTAGCTGTGAGAAGGAAACAACGTGTTTGAAAGAGAAAAAAAAAGGAAATCGGAATCGAGATTTGCAGCGAGAAGAGGAAAGAAAAAAATCGAGAATATTTTCTTTCAACTGCCAAGAAGATACTCATTGAAAGAATAGATTTGGAGTGATTTGATTGTTCGAATATAAATACAAGAGTTGAGAAAAGAACCGGAGAGGCTGGCTCTGCTAGATCGAGAGATTAGAAGGAAGGAAAAAAACATTCTTTCTGCTGCTGCTCGAGGAAGAAGAAGAGGAAGAACATAAGGCGTTAGTGAACTGTCGCTGAAACCGTCGCCAATTCAACACCTTCAGCGTTGGTTTCTTCAACAGTTACGGCGACAATTTTTTGTTAAACTACATAATGAGTGTGTTCTTTGTTTACTCCGTCGTTAATTCGGTAGATATTTTTTATGTAAGCGACACAATTGGTCAGTTTTCCTGTGATCATCTTTAAATTATTGAATAAATAGCTAACTGTTTTCTTCTTTCTAGGGTAGAGGAGGAAGTTATCTTTTGATGTGTAAATCTTAATGTTTAGTTTCTTTTACATATTCACTTTATTATTGTGTTATCAAATGCCTAATAATTTCTCTTCTTAAAAAATCTTTTCTTTAAATGTTCTGAATAGTTTTTAAGCTATTGGTCTTTTATAAGCTACGGAAATTAGATTTTTGCCTAATGACTTAAGTAGTGATAGTAATTTTAAAATGTTATACCTTCTGAGACATGAGATTGAGTTCGAAACTGTCTTGAGTATTTTAAGAGTAATTGTTTGAGATAGTAAATTGTTAATTTTACAAACATCAAAAGTAGTGGAATCCAAAACCCTAGACTCTTCAATTTCTGGTCCATTGTTTTTTTTTTTTGGATAGTTATTTTATTGAATTAGATTCGTAAAAATCATTCAAAAACATTTTCTTTGTCTTACCACATCAATTAATTAAAAACTAGAAATTGTATTTCTGAATCCCTGTGGAACGAACCGTGCTTGCATACTGTCTCGTCGATAGCCGTGCTCTTGCGGTATAATTAAAAAATTCCCATCAAATGATACAAATTTAGATATATTTGGAGCCAAGATTATGTGAAAGTTCACAAGGACCGAGCATGGTGTTCTCGATAACTAGGAAAATGGCTTAGCATGTTGTTCTTGAGAACAAGCATTGGTGTTGGCACTAGGCCAGCGCCACGATCTTGGTGACGTTTCCCCTTGGTCCATTTCTCCATCAGCGGTGATCTCCCTTGGTCCGGTCCTCGAGCAATAGCGTTAAACTGGGATACGCCCTCGAGGATAGGGCATCAAGCTAGGATGCGTCCTCGAGGATAGGACATTGAACTAAGATGCGTCCCCGAGGATAGGGCATCAAGCTGGAATGCGTCATCGGGTATAGGACATTGAACTAAGATATGTCCTCGAGGATAGGTCATCAAACTGGGATGCGTCCTCGGGGATAAAACATTGAATTAAGATGCATCCTCGAGGATAGGGCATCAAGCTAGGATGCGTCCTCGAGGATCTGTCATTAGTTAGTCCCATGATATGATCATTTAGATGTTGTCTTCTATTTATTATAGTATTAGATTGGTGTTGTTTGAACATTGATGCGCATTTGAAACAAGATCAAGGAATTCAGTCGTGAAAGTTATGCGACTTGAGAGCTAATTCGATATGGCATAAATATATGTATATATCTAGAGAAGCTACGAGATCAATTTAGAACGCATGTAGCTATGATTGTATTCTTAATAAAAAGTCATAAATATATGTGGATATTTCTATGTTTCTGCTGCTGGGTAGAGGAAAATTTTATAATTCTAACCCTTGTCAAAAATCCACCATCAACATTGAGTCCCTTGCTTAGTGAGGAACAATAATGTTTCATATTAAGCACTAGATGGTGACAATATACTTCTAACAATTATAAAGTCATAAATTTAAAAATAGAAAATAGTATACTTAGTTTCTGGAACTAAGGTAGACACCCCTTAGCACTAACCCTAGATGGGTTAATAGATGCCAGTATTGATGCCATGAGGATCAATTTGTGAATAGTAAGGAAACATTATTGGCGTCAAGGATTCGCATGATTTAGTTCGGTCCTACATACCATAATAAGCCCAAAAGAGGATTTCCCTCTATATATATAAGTCACGCCTGGTCCTTAAGTGTGTTGTTAATCCAATAGAATGATATATTCTCCATTAGTCCTCGAGTACACTGCCAGAGGGAAAGAGAGAATTGCTACATCGCTCCCCAAAGTACGATGCCAGCAGGAGGCTCCCCTATTTTTTTCTTGTTCTTCCAAACACGCCAGCAACAAGATGATCTTCGCCTTCTCCTTGGTCCTCTAGTGCACTACTTGTAGAAAGGGTCTTCACCTTTTCCGCGTCCCTTAAGCACGTTGTCAACATGAAGGTTCAGTGTTGTCTTACTTTTCCTTGGGGACGCTGTGAGCAAAACTAGAGTCGTTCTTCGAGCACACACCTTTGACCGAAGATGCTTCCCTTGGTATGCTACCAATCAAAAAAGGTTGTTGCTAGCGAGTTGGCCATAATTCTGCTAGTATGTAAAATTAGGGTATCCTAATTTTACATCGTATATCATATTCATACATATCTTGATAATACTAATAATACCATCATTTTCTTTTCAAGTAAACCCTATCTTCATTATTGTTCTTCCGAGGTACAGTAACTCTCAACAATAGAAGTAACAACATTAGTAAGCTTAACCAGGTAAGCTAGGGATTTGGTAACTTTTTTTCTATTATTATTCTTGTATATGCTTCTTTTGATGTTGTTGTAGTGATAAACAACTTATTGCTTCTGTTTGAATAGATCATGGCAATTTCTGATCACAACCGTGATTCTGACTCCTCGGGTAAGAAAGCAAATCATATAGAAACAAAATAGCAAAGATGACTTCTCCTGAAGAACTACAATTCAGACTTAATGATTTCTTTGGTAAAGTTGCAAGGATTATACGGGGCATACCTCTCAATTACATGAGAGTAGCACGCGCGTAGGTTTGCTCTTGATCTCATGTCCATGATTAACGCAGATGAGGAATTTAGGCGCCAGGAAGAACTGGAGATGGAGAAGGTTGAGAATGAAGAAATTTGGATCTATCAGCAGAAGCAATGCCTCTGGATGAATGCAAGGATTGCATAGACAGAACGAGAGGAGTAAAATATTCATGCTAATGGTGTAGCTTCATATTCCGATGAAGAAAAATACCCTTCTGACTGGGAACCTTAGAAGATACGATATGCCCTAAAACAATTCCTGATCGAACCATGAAATGGCATTTTTTCCAATTAAGCACTAAATTATTTCCTTACACCTAGTCAACACTAGTGTCAAATAATGCAAGCCCTCATCAAAAGATGACCCAAATACTGAAAAATCATCCATAAAAACCTCTAAAAACTATTCTACCAAGTCAGAAAATATGCTCATCATACAACGTTGAAAAGTAGCGGGTGCATTACACAACCCGAAAGGCATGCGTCTATATGCAAAGGTACCAAAGGGACAAGTAAATTTTGTTTTCTCTTGGTCTTCTGGGGCAATAACAATCTGATTATAACCAGAGTATCCATCTAACAAGCAATAATGACTATGTCCATCTAATCTCTCAAGCATTTGGTTGATGAAAGAAAGGGGAAAATGATCCTTCCTTGTGACCTTGTTCAATTTTATATAGTCAATACAAACACGCCACCCCGTGAACACTTAGGTTGGGATTAACTCATTTATTATCATTATGAACTAAAGTGATACCTGATTTCTTTGGAATAACCTGACGGGGTGACCCACTTACTGTCTGAAATGGGGTAGATAATACCCGCATCTAACAACTTAAGCATCTCAGTTCGAACCATTTCTTTCATGTTAGGGTTAAGTCGACGTTGCATCTCCTTAGAAGGTTTGGTGTCATCCCCTCAATGAATCTGATGCTTACAAACAGTAGGACTTATACCCTTAATGTCTGCTATGGTCCACCCTAAAGCTTCCTTATTTTCTTGAAGTACGGTCATTATCCTACTTTCCTGATCATTATCCAAGTCAGAGGCTACAATCACAGGAAAAGTCTTAGATGGGCATAAAAACACATATGATAAGTGCATATTTCACATGATTTTAGTGTCAATTTCATACTAATATATTTTTTTATCTTGCATATTACTTTTTATTACTTTTTTTTTCTATCTTATGTATCATATTAGGTGAATCATCAAAAAATGAGTTACAAGTACTTAAATGAGCAAGGAAGTTAAAGTCTACCAATGGAGAGAAGGTCCAAATACCAAGTTTAACTCGTTCAATCCAGAATTTCTTATCATCATCTCGAAGGTAATTGAAAGACGAAGCCTACGCAAAAAGAATAAGGTCATTCCGAGTTCGTATGAGGAAGTTATGAGCAAAACAGCCGAAAAGAAGTAAGTGAAACACTCAGCAAAATAATCGGTAGGTAATGGGAGCCCGTGCCTACCGGTTATGGGTTGTTTTGGACCAAAAGTATATGTATAGTTCACAAAAATAATTGGTAGAAAGGTGGGGATTGATGCTACCGATTGTATCTCGACGTAGGCCACTTTTAAGACCGGTTTTGTATATTGTCAATTCTGAATGTTTGTCTAATCAGCGTATTCTGGTTAATACAAATAGTGCGCATAGATGCACATGAAATTACGAGGGTATAGCTGGGTAAAGCCCTGAAATTTCTAGGGGCGCATATATATGCAAAAGGAGCTACATGGCTTAATTTATCCAGGAGCTTAATATGCATTCTCAATTTCTTGCAGAATGTAAGATAGGCGTACGTATCCGTAATTCTGAGGCTTATCAGAATTTTATCATTCTCAATTTTCTTGCAGAATATAAGATAGACATACGTATCCGTAATTCTGATGCTTGTCATAATTTTATCATTCTCAATTTTCTTGCAGAATGTACGATAGGAATATGCATTTATAATCCTGATGCTTGTCAGAATTCTATCATTCTCAATTTTCTTGCAGAATGTAAGAAGGAATATGTAGTCATAATCCTGATACTTGTCAGAATTTTATACGTATTTATTTCATGCTTCTGCATCTAGGCAAAAACGATAATAGAGTTACATGGCTAATTTATATAAGAGTTGAATATCTCTTCTCAATTCTCTTGCGGAATATAAGATATGAGTATGTATTCATAATCCTGATGCTTGTCAGAATTTTATATGTATTTATTTCATGCTTCTGCGGCTAGGCAAAATAAATCAAAATAAATTAACGAGCTTAGTTGTCGGATTTTACCAGGAATTCTGATTTGATGACGCTCTGATGATGTCAAATAATCACTAGAGGAGCCATAGTTGATTTAGTAGTGTATGTAGGATGATAGAGCATCGTCTGGGGAGCATAAACTAGTGAAGTGTGGCTGATTTGTATGATGAAGAGACCAAAACTGACCCGTGTGTAGCACGAGACCATGGCTTCAAAGAGGAAATCCTTGTTTAACAATCACCAACCATTAATGCTCTCTTTCTTTCTCCTCTCGCCCAGCAGCAACAACAATATCAAAAGTTAAGACGACAAGGGTCACAACAGCAAAGCAATGATGACATGAAGTTGGTGACGTTTTCTGATTCGAAGCTTGTATGTTCATTCAATCATGCGTGCACGCTTGTAATATATAATCCCGTGTAAATTTTCATACTCCATAGACTTTAGAGCAAGAGTCACATCTCTTAGCTCGTAGATCCGATTGACGAGCTCATAGGATGCATGTGTGACAGCAGGAGTAGTAACGACGAATTGGAGAACTCGTGATGGTAAGTGTTATCGTGAGGATGTGGGATTCTTAAGATTTCCAAGAGGATGTAATGCTCGCCACAACCATGTTTCTAGAGAATATGAATTCTTGACAGCAGCTTGTAAACCCATATTCCAGAAGTTGAGAGACGAAGCATGAATCTGAAGTGGTCAGGCCTGTCAAGTGTTCATTGTGCTTGAGATGGTCGTGGCTACCTCATTACCAGTGATAGTTGAGATCATGACCACGAGTACTATCTGTTTAGGGATTGCTTGAAGCATGAAGGGAATTGATGGCATCACCTTGAGAATTCCAAATTTAGTGTGTATTTCATAGTTGACCAGTGTGGTTGAAATCAACGGTAACGGAAGTGAAGTCCCCATGCTATCGACGTGATCAGGTAAGGGAAGCCAGGGAGGTTGATATCTCCTATTGTTGCTGTTGTTTTTGTCGCAACAAGGCTGGAGCAAAAACTTGAATTGAAGTTTAAGCCCTTCGTTGGTACCCGGGCCGTTGAGTCGCAACTGGGATATTTTTTTTGAGTATTGACTGAATGAAATTGTGTCTTATCCTGACCCTTTGGCTCATAAGATTGTTTTACCCTTCTGGATGTGATGATGGTATGCTTATATGGGAAAAGTCCTCTGGAGACGTCGAGGGTGAAGAGGATGAGATGAAAGGTATCATGTTGCCAACGTAGTGCTACGGATGTCTTCAAAGACCATGTTCCAAGAGGCGCCTCTTGAGCCATCTTCTGAATCCTTGATTGTTATGAGATATGTTGCAGTGAGCATTCCCCTGTCACACTTCTCTTTGATTTATGAAGTTATATTTTCTAGAGAAGGCTTGGGATGCGTCTCAGCCTCGTCAGGGGTTGCAGGCGCCTATCAGATCTGACAACATAGTTGGGAGAGGTGGAGATACCTTTGCGGCATGTCTTTGGAGAGTAAAGGTCCTTGTCAAGGTGTTGACTCTCTAGTTGACCAACTTTTATAAGATGGAGAGGTTCTTGACATCAATGGGATCATGTGCAAATCTTCAGTCCCCAAGTGTGGTTCTTGTGATTCTTCTGATGCCATTGTTGAAGATGATGCTCCAAGTGGTGCCGTTACGTAAGATTCCAATGCGATGAAAACTGTACCAATTGAGTATATGAACGCTGGAGTTGATTTTGACTTTGAGTTGGATATGACCTAACTCTTGGAGGAAGATGAGACGTCTAAGCTTGTTGTTGGATGGCTTTGTCATCATATGAGATACATTCAAGAGAACTTGAAGGAAGTAGGCTCGTCTTCGGCTTAAAAGCGATTACCAAGCTAGTTATGATGCCAAAAGGCTATCCTGAGAGTTGAGGCTTGCAACTGAAGCCTTAACATAGGTGGAGAGAGCATATGCTGATGGTGCTGAACAGTCTTCAGATATTTTTTCCCAGTAGTAAGTTTCGAGGGTTTTATGTGTTTCTGAGATACCCGATTTTTTTTATTATTTTGGAATTTTAAGTAGGTAGATTTTAAATTTTTTGCAAGGATTTTCTATATAGAAAAACAATACTTTGTTAAATTAAATAAATTAAAATTTTAAGTATTAATGCAAGGCACTGTAAAAGTCACGGACCGGAAAATTCCGCCTCCGGCACGCTGCGCTAGGCAGGCCAGAACTCCCCGATGCGTGATTTAAAAGAGAGTGTAACCCGACCTTAAAGCCTAACTTCTCGCTGGAAAGTGCAAGTAAATTTTTGCTTTCCAAGCCTACCTTGTAAGCATTATACTCGAAACGTAGTTCCCACATCATTCAAGCTACGTTTATACCGTTCCAGGCATATTTTCCTTTCCAAACATGTTTTGCAAGCATGGTACTCAAACCGTAGTCTCCATATCGTTCCAACACACCATTTTCCTATAAAGGGTGCAAGGCCATTAAAGCCCATGGTGAATGCCTTTGACTAGCATACCATTCCAACTTATCCTCATTATACCAAGGGTTGAAGGCTATACAAGCTAATGGGGATGCATTTGGCAAGCATCACATAATTTCGCTTTATTGTCCAGGCCTAACACATGCCTTGGACCAACACCTAGGCTATTTCAAGCCTAAGCTTTCGCTTCATCAATTTTACTTCGACCATGCGCTGGAGCCTGCACTTATATTGTTCTTGTCAAGAGTGCAACATCCAGGCACATGCCCTTCCATGCTGCGACGGTTCCAAGGAAGTATGAACAATCCATCAAATGGAAATGCAACTACCTCATCAAGTGTGGCAACAATCATCTCTTGCTTAGCATTGTCGAGCCATATGATATGAGTTACCATAATATCGCAATCATCTCCCAAACTAGATGATATGAGCGACAAGGTGCTGCATCTCAATGCATTGCATTGCGGCTGCCTACGTACCCAACTCGTACCTTGATGGGATCAAGTATGACCATAGTTCATCAAAGGGTCAATTCGAAAGGGACAAGCAACTTAAGCCTATTAAGGCAAAGCCAACTTCGATTCCAACTTCATCGCAAGGCCAAAGTCCAAGCAAAGCCTAGTCCGTGTAGGCCAAAGGGCTTTCGCAAGGTATGCACTAGCTTATGCATAACTATCGCCATTTATTACGCAAATATGCATTATCAAGTACGTAACACGATCGAAAGATGCTTTCTTATAATTCAAGCTTCATCGGTTAAGCTACAAGCATATTGATGCTTATGCATCAAGTATGCTCCAACGTATTGGCCACTTCGCATATCTATATGTGCATTACCGCTCATGCATATTCCAACAAAGCTCCCTCCCTATATATGTTGTATTCGCATTTCTACAAACAAATATTAGAAAGGTAGGGGTCATCCATCGACTGCAAGGCCGCAAATGAAGATTTCTTGCAAAGCCAAGTGAAGCATTCTCGGGTAAGATACAGTTAAACACGCTGATGAGCATCAAGTATGCTCCATCGTATAGGATACATCACATTTATATGTGCATTACCGCTCATGCACATTCAAGCAAAGCTCCCTCCCTATATATGTTTTATTTGCATCCACAAATAAATATTTAAAAGGTAAGGGCCATCCATCGACTGCAAGGCCAAAAATGAAGATTTATTGCCAAAGCCGAGCACTTGGCTCGGTGATGCATTCTCGATAATGTATCACGGCATAATAGTGCCTTAACACTATGATGCATTTATCGAATAACGACGTTGGCTCGGTAATGCATTGAATCATGCATCACGACATAATAGTGCCTTAGCACTATGATGCTCTCACTTACGCAACTTCAGCTCGGTGATGTATTGGGTCATGCATCACGACATAATGGTGCCTTAGCACTATGATGCTCCAACTTATGCAACTTCGGCTTAGTGATGCATTGGATAATGCATCACGGTATAATAGTGCCTTAGCACTATGATGCTCCAACTTAAGCAACTCCGGCTTAGTGATGGATTGGGTCATGCATCACGGTATAATAGTGCCTTAGCACTATGATGCTCCAACTTAACCAACTTCGGCTTAGTGATGCATTGGATCATGCATCACGGTATAATAGTGCCTTAGCACTATGATGCTCCAACTTAAGCAACTTCGGCTTAGTGATGCATTGGATCATGCATCACGGTATAATAGTGCCTTAGCACTATGATGCTTCAACTTAAGCAACTTCGGCTTAGTTATGCATTGGGTCATGCATCACGGCATTGTAGTGCCTAGCACTACGATGCTCTCACTTACGCAACTTCGGCTCGGTGATGCATTGGGTCATGCATCACGGTATAATAGTGCATTTGCACTATGATGTCTCCTCGGATACGCATCACGCGTAGTAGGGCCTTAACACTATAATTCGATGTCAAGGCATCCACACCCTAATGCACATCTGGGTAAGCTTTATAAGCTTAGGATGAAGCTTCAACCCAGGCCATGACGCATCCTTGAGTAAGCGCCATGCAAAAATTGCGGGTGTTACATTCTTACCCCCTTCAAAGAATTTCGACCCCGGAATTTAACTCAAAAACTATTGTGGACAAGCTTCATCGATTAAGGTTTCGTATGCATATGTCCCATTCCATGATGCACAGAAATCTCGCAATGTTCCGATGTTTGTTAATGAGCACAAATTAGAACCTTCTGAATATGCGTCCCATACCGCATCCGAGAATCCTAATAAGGCCCACAATTTGCCATAAACGCCAATTGAGATCTTCCGAACATACGTCCCATACCGCATGCTCGATGATCAACAAAGGTTTTTATAACTTTAACGAGAAAACTCAAATTGGATCCCTAAACATGCTTCCCATACCACATGCTCAAGAATGCAAACGAATTCACTCAACACGAAATCTTAAGTGGACGTCCCATGCCATACACTTAAGATTTCCCAAAATTCACATAGGTTGAAAAGGGTCATCGCAAGTTTATAAATAGTTTCTAGCGTAGTACTGTGAGGACCAAACTCTAATGCCAGTGCAGTCGGATGCAAGCCATAGTCCCGGACGATCTTCCACTCGTAAGTGGGTGCTAGCCGACCTGACATCGCACACGGTGGCGCACGGGTGAGGGATGATCAGTCCCAGTGCCAAGGGTAGTCGGATACCAGCCACTGTTCTAAACGGGTTTCCTGGCAAACTCACAGCACACTCGAGCGCGTCCAAATCTTAGCGGAGTAACTAGTGAGTTACAATTTCTTTTGTATAGGCACTTGGCCTTATTTATCCATTTTATTTTCGCACAGCAGTTGGCCTACTCTTCCAACTTTTCCATTTCCTTTGAAGGAAAATTTTGTAGTCATAATACAAAATGCTCACCGACGAGTCCAAAACTCACAGTCCCTAGTGTTTTTCTCGGAACTTGCTCTGATACCATTTGTCCCGGACCGGAAAATTCCGCCTCCGGAGCGCTGCGCTGGGCAGGCCAGAACTCTCCGATGCCTGATTTAAAAGAGAGTGTAACCCAACCTTAAAGCCTAACTTCTCGCTGGAAAGTGCAGGTAAATTTTTGCTTTCCAAGCATACCTTGTAAGGATTATACTCGAAACGTAGTTCCCACATCATTCAAGCTACGTTTATACCGTTCCAGGCATATTTACCTTTCCAAACATGTTTTGCAAGCATGGTACTCAAACCGTAGTCTCCATATCGTTCCAACACACCCTTGTCCTACAAAGGGTGCAAGGCTATTAAAGCCCATGGTGAATGCCTTTGACTAGCATACCATTCCAACTTATCCTCATTATACCAAGGGTTGAAGGCTATACAAGTTAATGGGGATGCCTTTGGCAAGCATCACATAATTTTGCTTTATTGTCCAGGCCTAACTCATGCCTTGGACCAACATCTAGGCTATTTCAAGCCTAAGCTTTCGTTTCATTAATTTTACTTCGACCATGCGCTGGAGCCTGCACTTATCTTGTTCTTGTCAAGAGTGCAACATCCATGCACATGCCATTCCATGCCGCGACGGTTCCAAGGAAGTATGAACAATCCATCAAATGGAATTGCAACTACCTCATCAAGTGTGGCAACAATCATCTCTTGCTTAGCATTGCCGAGCCAGATGATATGAGTTACCATAATGTCGCAATCATCTCCCAAATTAGATGATATGAGCGACAAGGTGCTGCACCTCAATGCATTGCATTACGGCTGCCTACGTACCCAACTCGTACCTTGATGGGATCAAGCATGACCGTAGTTCATAAAATGGTCAATTCGAAAGGGACAAAAAACTTAAGCCTATTAAGGCAAAGCCAACTTCGATTCCAACTTCATTGCAAGGCCAAAGGCCAAGCAAAGCCTAGTCCGTGTAGGCCAAAGAGCTTTCGCAAGGTATGTACTAGCTTGTGCATAACTATCGCTATTTATTATGCAAATATGTATTATCAAGTACGTAACACGATCGAAAGATGCTTTCGCATAATTCAAGCTTCATCGGTTAAGCTACAAGCATATTGATGCTTATGCATCAAGCATGCTCCAACGTATTGACCACTTTGCATATCTATATGTGCATTACCGCTCATGCACATTCCAACAAAGCGCCCTCCCTATATATGTTGTATTCGCATTTCTACAAACAAATATTAGAAAGGTAGGGGTCATCCATCGACTGCAAGGCCGCAAATGAAGATTTCTTGCCAAAGCCAAGCAAGCATTCTCGGGTAAGCTACAGTTAAACACGCTGATCAGCATCAAGTATGCTCCATCGTATAGGATACATCACATTTATATGTGCATTACCTCTCATGCACATTCAAGCAAAGCTCCCTCCCTATATATGTTTTATTTGCATTTCCACAAATAAATATTTAAAAGGTAAGGGCCATCCATCGACTGCAAGGCCAAAAATGAAGATTTCTTGCCAAAGCCGAGCACTTGCCTCGGTGATGCATTCTCGATAATGCATCACGGCATAATAGTGCCTTAACACTATGATGCATTTATCGAACAGCGACATTGGCTCGGTGATGCAATGAATCATGCATCACGGTATAATAGTGCCTTAGCACTATGATGCTCTCACTTACGCAACTTCGGCTCGGTGATGCATTGGGTCATGCATAACGACATAATAGTGCCTTAGCACTATGATGCTCCAACTTATCCAACTTGGGCTTAGTGATGCATTGGATCATGCGTCACGGTATAATAGTGCCTTAGCACTATGATGCTCCAACTTAAGCAACTTCGGCTTAGTGATGCATTGGATCATGCATCACGGCATAGTAGTGCCTTATCACTACGATGCTCTCACTTACGCAACTTCGGCTCGGTGATGCATTGGGTCATGCATCACGGTATAATAGTGCCTTAGCACTATGATGCTCTAACTTAAGCAACTTCGGCTTAGTGATGCATTTGATCATGCATCACGGTATAATAGTGCCTTAGAACTATGATGCTCCAACTTAAGCAACTTCGGTTTAGTGATGCATTGGGTCATGCATCACGGCATTGTAGTGCCTTAGCACTACGATGCTCTCACTTACACAACTTCTGCTCGGTGATGCATTGGGTCATGCAACACGGTATAGTAGTGCATTTGCACTATGATGCCTCCTCGGATACGCATCACGCGTATTAGGGCCTTAACACTATAATTCAAGGTCAAGGCATCCACACCCTAATGAACATATGGGTAAGCTTTATAAGCTTAGGATGAAGCTTCAACCCAGGCCATGACACATCCTTGAGTAAGCGCCATGCAAAAAATGCGGGTGTTACATTAAACATTTTAGAGGGATTATAAATGTTGCATAAAAGCAGGGAAACATTGTTGGGGGTATAGTGCTTAAGCCTTGACAGCTTTGTCAGGGGTGGTGAAGTGTTTAAGCCTTGAAAGTTTTAAGCCACTTGTCGCGTACGACTGCCCCTGTTGGTTTATCAGTATTGACGAGTTTTTAGTATCTACCTAATATAGTTTTAATGACCAGATGTAGCTTTTCTCCAGGAGAGGCAGTAGTGTCTCCGATTTAGAAAGGGTTGGGTTTCAGTATCTCAGGTTGATGCCACATTTTAATGATGATTGAGTTATTGGTTTTAATATTCTCAGTAGAGACGACCTTATCCATTCGATAAACTTTTTAAAAGGATTAAATTCCCATTAACATCGTCAAGGCATGGTGAGGTTGATACTCGAGTCAAGTCCCCAAGCCTTGATGGGACGTGGGATAATTGGTTGTAGGGTTGCTGAACAAGACTTACTTGTAGGCAAAATCCACGGGCGTACGACATTACCTCTCCTATGTGCAATTGTTTAGCGTCTAGATTTGTTGTTTGGTGATGTTCTGAAGATGAGCAACCTTTAGGGTCTACTGGCTTGTTGGCTCCTACAGGTGGGTCCCTTGGTGACGCTTTCTCTAGAAATGCATCGAGCCTTGCCTTGTTTCTATGGATTCACGGACATCCCAGAACCATGTTGTAGTATGGATCTATATAGTTTTTGATGATGAAGTAGTAACAGACACCCCTGACCAAAAAATGGTAGTGGTAATGGTTTTTCTAGACCTTTATGAATGACGAAGATCAGTCGCTGGATCCTTGGTTGCTTTGTTTGAATGAGTATCTCGTCATCGCATCGAATGTTGATTATGGATGTGCTGACGTTGGTAGCATCAGGAATGTTGGTTGGATCCATCTTTCTTTTCATGATTTTGTAGGGACCTTTCCAGAATTCTACTCGTGTTGAAATTTTGGTGTGGACTGTTTCCTGGTACCAAATCAAGGGCTAGACGAACTTATCTTTTATCTCTGTGGGCTCTAGATGTGTTAGCATCAGTAATAACTTTTGAAGCGTTTCTGGCTTACTCCATATAATATTTGTGTTGCTGTATAAGTGGTTGCTCCGTACGAGTCTTGAGAGGAACAAGTATTTCCTTCTAAGTGGTAGTCATTTCTGCTTCTGCATCAGCAAGGGTTTCTTCATCAAATTCGAGAGATTTGGTAATGCTTGGCTATTCGTGGCGTTTCCAGTTTGCTTGAAGGAGTAGTGTTGGTTTTTTGGTAAAAGCATTTTGAGGAATGGAACACCAGAATTGAGATTGGTTGTTGGACCTGAATTGAGTTTAATGATTGAACTAGATCTAAGATCCACCCTATTTTCAAACGGTTGAAGAAATTGATTTTCAGATAGTTGAAGAATTGGATTCTTGACCGAGAGATTGATCTCCCACTGTGTCGCCAATTGTTAGTACCTAAAAATTACTTCTAGGCAAAACAATGTACTGTTGAAGTACTTTCTTTAGATTCGGAAATCAAAATCGTACATGACAAGCCTAAACCACGATAGTAGCCGTTCCGTCCTGCTTCGATCACAAGGTGAGAAAATGGGTTGATCTTAGGGGAGAGAAGCAGAGAAAGTTGAAGGACTTTTGTGTGTTGAATTATATGTAGAGATATGGAACTATTGAGAATCACAGAGCTTGTAAAGAATGGTAAGCTTGTTTTGTTTTCAGAATAGGCTAAGTAGCCTATTTATAATAGTTGAGAATACACATGTTTCCTTGTAAAGTAGTGGAGGTAGTGAAGAGATGGAGAGGTGGAAGTCGTGGGGATAATAGTATAACCGTCTTGGAATATTCGGGAAACCATTACTTCATTACTCCATTAACTGGTTCAAACTTATCACTACTTTGTAACTTCCTTATCATGGGGTGTTGCCACGCTGCATGTTGTTGTAACTACCAAACCAAAACCCCATGAAGAATCCCCCCATGTACTTGTTTTGATTTCTCATAGGAGTTAGTGGAGTCATGGACTCAGAACACGTGAGTAATGTTTGGAACATGTAAGTCATGCTAGCATGAGAAAGTGAAGACAGTGCTACCACAAGCAAGGGTGAAGAGGCGTCCAAAAGGAAAGAGGAGTGCTAGCACCGCTGGCATCACAGGATAGCGCTAGCGCTGATGCTAGCGTTGTTGTTAGCACTGTTATGGCTTATTTGGTGCGTGCTTTGTTAGCTTTTTGGAATTTTAGCTTTTTGGCTTTTTCCTAGCCTTTTGGCACATATGTGTGCTACTCATTGGTGTTTGAGAGTATGACTAGGGTTTGCTAAGGATGGCACTTGCTAGTGCCATGATTATTGCCTATGCACCACTAGCTTTGGCATCCATTAATGTCGTGGCCATATTTATGTCCTGTTTAGGGTTTCTCAATTGTATGAGATTTAATGTTAGCATTATGTTTAGCTTTTATTCGGTGCATACAAAACATATTCAAGGAATTGAGCCGTGGAAGTTTGCGACTTGAGATGATGTTCGATGCGACTCTGCATTTAGATGGTATGCATCTAATTAGCGTTTTTATTCAAAAATGGCATAGCATCCATTCCGAATGTTTGCAAGTTTGAATACTCAGTGTGTTCTTATTAATGCAGATAGTTTGTGTTGATGCACATTAAATTACGAGGGTTTAGCCGGGTAAAACCCTGAATTTTACGGGCGCAAATAAAAGATCTACAAGATTAATGTAGCCATAAGATAAATATGCATTCTCAATTATCTTGCGGAATGTAAGACAATAGCTCATATTCATAATTCTGATCTCGGGCCAGAATACTTATATTTATTTTATGTCCATGCAGCTGAGCAAAGGTAATATTATAATTTCCTCTTTTGTCAAAAATCCAGCATCTACAATCCCCCTTTGCATAGGATTATCGACAAAGTTTATGTGATTGGAAAATATGGACCTCATTCTATATTGAGTTGTTTTTTTACTTGAATATGCTTTTTGGGACCTTATTCCTAGCATCAGTTACAAATTCGATGTTTATAAGTAAGTGTGATGAAAAATTAAGGTCGTTCGTTATACAATGCCACCCTTGAAAACGAGTTCCCATACACACTTAATCAGGTTGATGGAAATATAGTTTTGTAGTCACAAAACGATTCGACATATCACCTGAGTGGTAACTGTATTTCTATACTCGTATAGATTTTAAAATGAAACTCTTGCCTATCAATTATTAATGTTATATCATCTTAGTGGGTGAGTATTTTATTGTTTATGTGTATTCATTGAATAGTTTAGTTAAATCATTCATAAAGAATTTTGAACTTATTACCCATAAAACCATTGTTATGTTTCTGCATGGGGACGCGCTGCATTATATAATTCTCCATTGCAATTGCTACTACAACAAGATTTGCAAATTTGATGAGAAAGTTTTTCCACTGTTATAGGGTGAAAAGGCTACCGCCTAAAAAGCGTTGTGAAGTATCCTGTTTTGCACAAGATAAACCAGGATGTATCTCATCTTGATGTTTTTAGTATTTGAATACATGCATAAGAATTGATATCTTTAGAAATTACAAATCAAGTTTCTCCTTTGTGAAGCAATGAATGTAGTAGCAAGTATGTCATATAAAACATGCCTCAATCGTGGATGATTAGTTGATTCAAAATATTCTGCTCCCACTAAGAAGAAATGACCAATCATGATCATTGAAAGATAGATCTCTTGAAGGGACTATCAATGGAAAATTAAATTCTCATAGTATGGTTATCCTAATAAGTTAACGTCTCTGCAAAGTCCATGGAACCTCAAAATGAGGGAATCTCCACAAAGCATACATGCACTAGAGAAATTTGTGATTGTAATGCAGTGATTGTTAGTGACACATTCAAAGTATCCAATGATACTTTCATATATGATGTTAGTGTTAAAAAATATTTTATAAACTGGTAAGGAGAGATCCAAGCAGAACAACGGTTTCTCGCCAAAATGCATATATTTGGAACTGCAGTTAGAACACTAGTAATATGTGCTACACTTGTCTGCAAATGGGTGTGTACAGTACCGAGACTCCCGATATCCGATAATATAAGGCCTAATTGTCTAGATGGGGGTGTCTTCACATAGTGAGAAAAGTAAAGTCAACTAATAGCACAAGGTCTTTCGAAGAAACTTGAGATAGATTATAAGGGCGCGTATTCCATGTATTAGATGCAACTACCTTTTCGGTATTTCATTAATTATGGTATTTTCTTGGAGGACTCGACGTGCATCTAATGTATATGGTTATTGTACATCTGTATGAAAGATTAGATATAGATATTTGTATGAAAGTTCCTAAAGGTTTTAGGTATAAGCATAATTACCATGTCGTATGTATTCACTAAAGCTTAATCGAGCCTTGTGTGGTTTGAAATGATCTAGAAGAATGATGTACAATCGTCTAAGTGAATAATAATTTTATCCATGGATATGTGATCATTGTATATTCCCATAAACTGGGGATTTAATAGATTTCACGTATACGACATCAACTTGATAGGATTACCGAAGAGTTCTCCAAATCATCAAAATGCTTGAAGCATGAGTTCGAGGTGAAAAATCTTGGTAAAATAATGTTTCAATTAGTTGATTGAAAATTGTAGCCAGTGGCCATTAATTTCATCAACTTCGAAGGTTAAGACATGTTTAATGGACAAGCTTATATAATTATAGTTATGTGATCTCTTACTTTAAGACTGATTGGTTTACATCTTAACAAAGGAGATGTATGACTCTGTGGTTTGTATTACACTAAAGATATGTTGATGGAGCTTAAATATGTTATAAATATTTAATATTAGATTTTTAGTAAGCATGTTAGTATGGTGCCACTTAGCAAAAATATCGAGAATCAAGATATTGGTCTGAATAAACGTTATTCATCTTCTTGGTACCCTTAAGCTTGATCTTTCGTATAAAAGATCGCAAAAATTTTCCCACAAAGGAAAACTGAGCAGACTGTCTGAGTTTTAATTTTTCAACAGGTTTGTCAAAGTAGCTAACTACTCTCCTAGCTAATAGTTTAGTAGTAGAAGATACTTGTTCTTCCTCCGATCGGTTATGACTGTTCAGACAAAGCTAGTGAAGAATAAAAAAAGTCTCACAATCAAACAGTCATTAAGAAATTGCACATAGAAAAATAGGACCCAAGTTTTCTCGAGCAATAGAAGCCATTTAACACATTAAAAGACGGTTTGTAATCTCTATGTAATATTATCGGGCACAATGATCAACTAAGAAGGCTACTCATCATAGGGAGTAAGCTCGTGAAAGGTTATGGATATTGGACATTTTGGACTTTTACGCTTTGTACTCTTTTTTCTTAGCCAAAATTTTTTCCCACTGGGTTTTCCTTGGCAAGGTTTTAATGAGGCATGCGAGTCCACTATTATCCGCAGTTCGAAATATTGTATTATTTTTCCTTCGTCCTGGCTTTTGTTCTTATGGCAATATATGTGGTTTCAATATTGTCCTCAGCGCTCATATTTTCCTACGTTCAGGTTTTATCCCACTCGGTTTTGTTGACGATATCTTTAATGAGATAACATTCTTATTGGTTTAGGATTTTATAATACGCGGTTTTTCTTGACAAATTTTTTACGAGACAACGATTTCATGTCAACCAGAGCATCATCATAAGCTTCACGTGTTGTATATTTTTCTTTGTCTCAGTTTTTATCTCATCGGATTTTGTGGCAAGGTTTTAACAATGCAACAATATTACAATAATGATCATCCACGGAGGAGTGTTGTAGATATATCAACTATTAGGTGGTGCTCCCATTGGGTGAAAAGTTAGTTTCTATCACAAAGTGGGATGTGGTGTTGTGCTTAAGGCTATATGTGGAAGCATCAACAAATGTATTAATATGTGTCTTTTCCATATTATATTGGTCATAGTTGATCATGGATGTCAATAGTCAATGTTAATAGACATGTAGTAGTATATTAATTTATTTATATTTTTGTAAATTAGTCTTGATATAAAAACCAAAATAAAAACACATAAGAGGCTAAATAAGATTGTTAA
This sequence comes from Papaver californicum, assembly GCA_023531435.1. Lineage (NCBI taxonomy): Eukaryota > Viridiplantae > Streptophyta > Magnoliopsida > Ranunculales > Papaveraceae > Papaver > Papaver californicum. The sequence continues at coordinate 3,313,476 of JAJJMC010033717.1, read as the reverse complement.
TAGCCCTTATTTCAATACCGGGACTAGAAAATAGTCTTCCCTAACAGAATTTGTTACTCAGAGACAGGAAATGAACGAACATTGATAATTAAGTTTTGTAGATCTTGATTCCTTAACTTCTTTGTTAAGACATAAGCTACCCTATTATTCTTTCTATGATTAAAAGTTAGTAGTTTATTAATAAGAAAACTTCGTCTACTTTCTTACGTATACTTTGTATACCATACGAGTAGTGTATTATCTTAGTATAATCTTTACTATCACAAATTCCCAATAGTAAAACATGCCACTCATTGGATAGTTAGGGTACTACTTATTAATTAGGAAAGAGTTAAACAATCAAATAAAACAGAATGTTTATTTGAATTGGAGTTTTCAACCAATATGGATAAAAAAATAATTTTCAATAATATAAATATTTGATAAACACAAAACCATATTCAAATAATAAATTTCAACCGTGTCTAGCCATATTAAGTGGTATTATTATCAAATAGTGTCGAACTGCCAATCTACATATAGGGGTTACTTATCTTCAGAGAATAGCATATGATCATTCCCCGATTATGCTTCAAACAAGAGTGATAAATTGATAGGGTACAAAAACTACGAATTTGAGCACATATGGATATCTCACCCACAGTTCAAAAAAATGGTCTACTCCGCATGGATCAAGCATTGTGACTCAGATCCACCGTTAGACCTACAACTTAAAATCATCACAATCGTTCAAGTTCTCACGGGCTGGAGTAAAGAAACATTTGGACACCTCCCCACAATGATTAAGAAATCATCAGTCCATATAAAAGAAGCACAACACCAATGTGCTACCAAAGAGGAAGTGACCTAACCTAATGGCTAATCTAGGAGAAATAGTTGCGAGAACACCACATGACACTCCTTCAGTGTCATGCAAATTATTGACAACAAATATCCAGAATTCAGTGGTTGCAATCAAGTGATACAACACCACTTTCTTCCAAACCAAAGCAACTATATATTGGCGATGCAACAACAGACGACAATTGCAAGATCAACATAACAATTGGGCCACCGAAAAGGATAATATCGTCCAACTCATGATTGACCATTATATTGACCAATACACGGCACCGAATACAATAATTGACGAAAATCTATATGTGACAATACCTCCCAGATTAGCCACTCAAAAATATACCATGCTTATGAAAGAAGTCAACCGAGCAGAAAGCAAAGTAGTTCTTTTCTTAATTGGATCAGAACAAGCGCCAGGTCCGGACGGCTATACCAGTGAGTTCTTCAAAGTCTTCTGGGATACTACCCTTATACAATTAACATCTATGGTTCGTAGCTTTCTAAATTCCCTGAGCATGCACCCACACATGAATCACACAAATTTAACTCTCATACCAAAAATAGATCACCATACGAAGACATCCCAATTCGTACCTAAAGGACTTTGCAATCCCACATATAAAATCATAGTCAAAATTCTGGTCAATCTCATTCAACCAGTCCTCACATTTCTGATAAGCCTCTACCAAAACATCGCAATCATTGAGGAACTTTTTCACTACATCAGAACTTCAAACCTTACTAAAGATCCAAAAATAGCCCTCAAATTAGACACACAGAACCCCTATGATAGCTTGGAATGGGGTTTCATTAGAAAAGCTTTCACCCAGCTGGAATTTGTGAATTTTTTTATAGATTATATCATGCTCTGCATCTCATCGATCACATAATCGATTCAACATTAATGGTACGCCCCATGAATATATCACACCTACTAGAGGAATACGACAAGGAAATTCTTATATTATGTGCGGAAATTCTCTTCACAAATCTGGAAAATTTAGAAGCCCAGAACCTTATTTGAAGATTACGCACGCAAATCTCCACTGATCCTCCATCTGATGTATGCGGATGACATTGTCATCACCTACAAATCATCCAAGGAAAGCAGCACTAAACTTAAATAATTGTTCCACTCCTATATTACCTCGGCGGGCTAAATTATAAACACAACAAAATATACAATAATACGTCACCCAAGATTGGATCCACATAAGGTAAATAACCTCCAACAATTTTTAACATGCTAACCACCCCAAACCCCCCATCTACTTAGGATTCCAATTCAAGCAAGGGAGAACATCTTGCACATATTTGCACCTCTTCTTTAAAGACTGGCGCAAAAAGCGAAAGGATGGATGAAAAAATACCTGACACCAACCGTAAGGTTAGTTCTCATCAACACATCCCTCACTCCTACCTAGAATTATCTCATGCAAACCCAACTAATGCCCGCACATGTCCACAAGCAGATAAATCGTATCACCCAAAACTTATTTTGGGGACATGACTCCTCAGTCAAAAAGTTACACCCCCTAGGTTGGGACAAATTAATAAAAACCCAAAACTGAAGGAGGGTTGGGAATTAGGAAAAGTAGTCTATCAATGTCTGACCCAAAACCCTCACCACCCCTCACATAACCCCGTTAAAAACACCAATTTCCTATGGGCATTACCATATCCCCCAAAAATATAGTTTTTCCTGTGTAAAGCTATCAATGATGGTCTACCGACCTTCACTATCCTCAATCACATCCATTTTACCAACTCAAATCTCTACCCTCAATGTTATACTACGCCGGAAACGGCAAGTCACATCCTTCTTAAATGACAACTAGCATATTCTGCTTGGAACACCCTCTTCATTCACCTCTTAAATTAACCAAACACCACCTATATTTACCCAACCATGATAAATTCCTAAATGACAACCATGCAGCTACTACAAACTAAAATATCAACATCAACTATGACCTCGTTCTGCTTCCTTTTCTGGTTCTTGTGGATAGACATAAATAAATTTATCTACCGACAAAAGCAATCAAACCCACAATCGTCCTATAAAAGACCCTCAAACTTCAGCAGGAATTAACTGAGGCTAAAGAGAGCCTGCTCCATGTATTTCCATGTATGATCCATCTCAAAACCTATCAAATAACATGAGAACAACAATAACCATATCGGTCGGATGGACCCGCCCTGACCAAGAATAGATAACAAGGATGGGGCAGCAAAGGGACACCCGAGAATTATGGGTGCAGACTTCATCTACGGGGACTTGGAAGCAAGGATGATAATGGCAATGGCGCAACCTCTATGAATAACCTTTGCTATAATAGCTAAAGCATGTGCCATGCTACTAGCCACTAATAGGTGCATTATTTACACTATTTGGATACTCTAATTCATTGATTTCTTATTAGTTTTCATTTCATTATGCTTTGATTTTGTTTGTTTATGAGTTTCTTAGGAGTTTTGAAGTGTATTCAACCAAAGAAGAAGAAAGGAGTTCATTACGACACGAAATGAACAAGGAAGTTAAGTTCTGCCAATGGAGAAGGGCCAAATACCAAACTCAAATCCTTTAAATCCAGGAGTTCTTAATACCATTTTGAATATAACGAGAAGACGAAGCCAACGCAAAAAGAATGAGGTCATTTGGAGTCCATATAAGGAAGTTATGAGCAAAACAGCCGAAAGAAAATAGTGAAACACTCAGCATCATAACCGGGAGATAACAAGGGAAAGTTATCTACCGATAAATATAGGCAGTTTCAGGTACAGAAAAACTTCGTTTATGAGCTCCAAAATCAATAGATAACACGGAAATCGAGTCTACCAATTATGGCAAAGTTATATTCCGATTATGGCAAGTTATCTACCGATTATGGCAAGTTTTGGACACAGAAAAGTCATATTTTGAGCTCTTACAATCGGTAGATAAGGAGGGTGTTGTGACTACCGATTATGACTCGACGAGAGCCACTTCTAAGACACGTTTTTGATTTCCAAATCAAGGTATCATGGTACCATTAGGACTCTAACACCTAGATATGATGAAGACTATACAAGAAGACTTCCATAACCCTAGGAAGGGATCTTTTTCATACTTTTTGACACTTAAAAACACAAGGAGAACAAGAATATAGGGCTTGGAGTTGCGATTGAACATCACGATTTCTAGGGTTTGCTTTACTTGTTTTCTTAATTGGTTTCCATGGGTTTTGAGAAATCCATGATGAACTAAACCTTTCTTATTGGTTAGAGATGTAGTCCTAAGTTGGAAAAAATGTTTATTAATTGAAGTATTCATTCTCATATGTTCATAGTCTATTCAATATCGCTTATGTTCTACCGTTTATAACACCTTGTATGATGGATTGCTTGTTTATTTAATTCATGAATTAGATGAGCATGCATTGACATCTATAGCTAAACTAGGGTTTAAGATCCGGAATTGTCGAAAGATCCTTGTTACAAGTAGCACAACATAGTTGTTAATGGCGGAATGTTACCATGCAATTATGTGTAGAAGCGTGACCTAGGTTAAATCTGTGTGGCTCCTGCGCCGGATTGCTTAGAATAACCTCAACTCACAAAGATCATTGCTTTCATTGGGTTAAACTTGAGTGGCTCCTGCGCCAAGTTATTCGTTGAAAAGGATTCAAAGAGTGGCTCTTGCGCCTTTGATGATAATAGGAGTTTTGCCGGAGTAAGCCTGCGATATGATGCTTTAGAGTTATCGATATTGAGAGTGCATGAATGTTGAGTATGATTTAGTTGATAACATGTTGGAAGATGGAAGATGAATTCTCTAACCAATGTTCTTTACCTCTGATATTCGTTTTAATCTATTTGTTTTAGTATAATTAAGTTATAATCACAACCAAAACCCCCTTGTTTACATAAGTAATCGAAAGTAGTTAACAATCACCTGCCTCTCTGTGGGAACGAACTTGTTCTTATTCTATATTAGTGAAGTAAGAACTTAAATTAGTTTCGCTTGGCTGACAACCGACCAGAGAGAAAATGGCAAAAAGTGCAATTCGAAACTGGCTCAAAAAATCTCATTTGTTTCATAAACCACGAGACTGCACCACCCTGTTACATACTCCCTTTGTTTCAAAATGATAGGCTTGTTTGGTTTAGCACAAAAAATAAGTAAACCAATCATTTGAAGTACATTTTTATGTTTTTTCCATGTGTCCTTGGAGAGAAGTGGTCCCCTTATGTTTTTTCCAATTGTATCACCCATTGTTTCTTGTTCTTATTACTATACTCTAATATATATTAGTGAAGTAAGAACTTGAATTAATTTTGCTTGGTTGACAACCGACCAAATTTTGGCGCCGCTACCGGGGAGGCATAGTGGATTGTTATTTTGTTTTTGATTTCTTATTTCTAGTTTTTAATTTAGTTTTAAGAATTGTTTTTCATGTATTATTTCTTTCGTGAATGCTTAGAGAGGGTAGACCAAGTCCCATTGGTATACGACTTCGATCAGGCACTTTACTAAAAGATTTCGTTCGAGTAGTGAACACTCCACTTCCTCCAAGTACATCGTCAAGTGAATTCGCAGATTCAGACGTAGAGGAAGAACAAGAAACAATGGGTGATACAAATCTTACACTCAAAGACTTAGCTTCTCACAAGTTAGATACGCAACAGTGGTGTATTCAAACGACATCTACATTAGATCAAGCCATGGTTTATTCGAGAACTCCCTAAGTTTCATGGGATGACTAATGAAGATCCGAATAAACATTTGATGGATTTCCATAACATAGTCATAGCCATGCAACCAGCAGAGACTGATGCTGATGGAGTCATGTTACGAGCTTTTTCATTCTCCTTGATGGACACTGCTAAGGAATGGTTATACTATTTACCTTCTGGTAGTGTCACAACGTGGAATGGTTTGAAAAAACTCTTTTTAGAGAGATATTTTCCTGCATCAAAGGCGACTCAGATTCGTAAAGAGATTTGTGGCATTAAACAGATGGCAGGAGAGACATTGTATGAATGCTGGGAACGTTACAAGAGATTGGTGGATATCTGCCCATATCATCAATTCAATGATTTATTGATCATCCAGTACTTCTATGAGGGTCTTCAAGCAAGTGACAGAAATCTTCTCGACACTGCAGGTGGTGGTGCATTAGTGAACAAAACAGTAGCTCAAGCTAGAGAGTTAATTGAGAACATGGCAACAAACTCTCAACAATTCTCAAGTCGTGGGTCAGAACCACTCGTCAAGATGGTTAACGAGGTTACTTCTTCATCGTATTTAGAGCATAGAATTGGCAATATGGAGAAGATGATGCAACAAATGGCAGCAATGATCATCCCCTCTTATAAACAAGAAGCCGAATAGGTGAATGCAGTATTCCAAATCAGCAGAGACAACGGTATGATCCTTATTCCAACGCTTATAATCCAGGGTGGAGAGATCATCCAAATTTCAGTAATGCGAACAAGCAAGCTGCAGCTCCAGGAACGGTTTTCAATCGTCCAAATGGGTTCCAACAGCAAGTACAACCTCCACAACAAGCTCAAAACTCAGAATCATCGGAGATGCTCTCCATGATGGAAAATATGACGACGTTGATGCATAAAAATCAGCAGACAACTGATAATACAATCATAGAATTACAAATGCAAGTGGGCACTATGGTAACTGAGATTAATCATCTGAAGGCATAGAATAATGGGAAACTACCTTATGAACCTATCAATCCAAGAGAAAATGTCAACGCTGTGACATTGAGAAGTGGTACACAAACTGTGCAACCAGAGGAAGCTGAGAAAAACAAAGACCCTAAGGGGCCGGTTTTGGAGAAATAGAATACTGACTCTTCCCAAACCGATGAGGTACCTAAAGAAAACTATAAACCTCCTGTTTCTACTTATGTCCCTCCTTTACCTTTTCCTCGCAGGTTTGCTAACTTGAAAAAGGCAGAACAAGATAAGGATATCTTAGACATTTTCAAGAAAACTCATGTGAATATTTCACTCATAGATGCGATTAAACAAGTCCCCAAATATGCAAGAATTCTGAAGGACTTGTGCACCAGTAAACAAAGATTAACCGATAATAAGGTAATGAGAGTGGGGAGAATGCTTCGGCTATCTTACAAAAGAAACTCCAACTCAAATATAAAGATCCCGGTGGTTTTGATATTCCTATTGTTATTGGTAACACAACGTTTAATAAGGCTATGCTTGATTTAGGAGCATCAGTAAATGTTATGCCTGCATCTATATATGAATCTCTTAAGTTAGGACCTTTAAACTGGAATTGGTTTATAATTAGCTGACCGTTCTAATGCATACCCTAAAGGTATTGTTGAAGATGTGCTTGTGCGGGTTACTCAGCTAGTCAGATTTCTGTGTATTGGAGATGACAGATGGATCAACTGGTTCGTCTATACCGTTGCTACTGGGACGTCCATTCATGCGAACGGCGAGAACAAAAATTGACGTCTATAGTGGGACATTGACAATGGAATTTGATGGAGAAATAATATGTTTCAACATTTATGAGACGATGTGATATCCTAGTGATGTCCGTTCTTGTTTCTCTATTGATGTTATTGACTCTTTAGCTCAACAGATGTTTAATTTGGGGAGTAATGATCCATTAGAGACTATTATCACGAGGATTGTGGGTTTTAAAGATCTTACGGATCCAAGAACCGAGCTTAAATTAGGGGATGAATTTGAGGAAGCTATTTGTGAACTCAATTCGTTGCAACAATTTCCACCAACTCATGATATTTTATTTATCTCTTTACCATACACTAATGAAAACTTGTTGCCATCTGTTTTGCAGGCTCCTGAACTAGAACTTAAGCTTCTTCCTGATCACTTAAAATACATGTATTTGGGTGATAATGAGGAGTTGCCGATAATAGTTTCTAAAGAACTAAATGAATTGTAGGAACAAAGACTTCTTCGGGTGTTGAAGGAGTATAAAGCGGTTATAGGATGGACAATTGTTGATATCAAGGGAATAAGCCCTTCTACGTGTATGCATAAAATAATACTTGAGGAGGGAACAAAGCCTACAAGGGAAGCTCAACGTCGTTTGAATCCTCCAATGATGGAAGTAGTAAAGAAAGAGATACTTAAGTTATTAGATGTGGGAGTTATCTACCCCATTTCTGATAGCAAGTGGGTGAGCTCGGTACAAGTTGTACCAAAGAAGTCAGGCGTTACAGTAGTACAAAATAAAGACAATGAACTTGTCCCAACTCGAGTGAAAACCGGTTGGAGATTTTGTATTGATTATTGAAAGCTTAATGCCACTACTAGAAAAGATCACTTTTCTTTACCTTTTATGGATCAAATGTTGGAAAGATTGTCAGGACACTCGTATTATTGTTTTCTTGATGGTTATTCAGGTTACAATCAGATTGCTATAGCACCTAAGGATCAAGAGAAGACCACTTTTACTTGTCCTTTTGGAACATTTGCACAGAAGGATGCATTTTGGTTTGTGTAACGCACCTGCTACCTTCCAAAGGTGTATGTTGAGTATCTTTTCATATTACGTTGAAAACATTATCGAAGTTTTTATGGATGATTTCAGTGTGTATGGTGATTCATTTGACTTGTGCTTGGATAACCTTACATTGATCCTTAAACGATGTGTTGAAACTAATCTTGTGCTAAATTGGGAGAAGTGCCATTTTATGATAAATCATGGCATTTTTTTAGGCCATATTATATGTTCTAAAGGCTTGGAAGTTGATAAATCTAAGATCGATCTTATTCGTGCTCGTACCCCTCCCAATACGGTGAGGGAGATTCGTGCTTTTCTTGGTCATGCAGGATTTTATCGCCGGTTTATCAAAGATTTTTCCAAGGTTGCATCACCATTATGCCATTTATTACAAAAGGGCGTGGTTTTTATCTTTGATGAGAAGTGTTTGGCGGCATTCAATCGTTTGAAAGAACTTTTGATAACATCCTCTATTATTAAACCATCGGATTGGAGCAAGCCATTTGAGCTAATGTGTGATGCCAGTGACTATGCGATCGGTGCAGTTTTAGGCCAGTGTACTGGGAAACTACCTCATGCCATTTATTATGCTTCCAGAACGTTGAATGAGGCCCAAGAAAACTACACGACCATGTAAAAGGAGTTGTCAGCAATCGTTTTTGCATTGGAGAAATTTTGTTCTTATTTACTTTGTACAAAAGTTGTTGTGTTTTCTGATCATGCAGCACTTAGGTACTTACATACAAAGAAGGAGGCGAAACCAAGGCTCATTCGATGGATACTACTCCTACAAGAGTTTGATATCGAAATTAAAGACAAGAAAACAATTGAGAATACCGTTGCGGATCACTTGAGTCATCTTACTGTAGACGAAGAAGCTATCCCATTATGTGAAAGCTTTCCATATGAGCAACTCTTCTTAATTCCAGTTTCAGAACCATGGTATGCGGATATTATGAATTATTTAGTGTCTAAACAAATCCCAAGAAATTTGTCTCGTGCTGAGAGAGAAAAACTTAAAAGATAGCGAATCAGTATATATGGGATGATCCATACCTGTGGAAACATTATTCAGACCAAATTATGCGAAGGTGCGTACCCGAATCTGAATACAACTATATCTTGTCTTTTTGCCATTCATACGCTTGTGGAGGACATTTTGGGGCAAAGAGACCTGTTTTGAAGGTACTTGAAAGTGGGTTATATTGGCCCACTTTATTTAAAGATGCGTATGTATTTTGTACAAATTGTGATAGATGTCAAAGAACGGGCAATTTAGGTGCTCGAAATCAAATGCCACAAAAGTTTATTCTTTTCGTTGAAATTTTTGATGTATGGGGCATTGATTTTATGGGTCCTTTTTTTAATTCTTTTGGTAAATTTTACATTTTAATCGTTGTTGATTATGTATCGAAATGGGTGGAAGTTAAAGCCACCTCTACTAATGATTCTAAAGTGGTTACAGATTTTGTTAAAGAACATATTTTTGCAAGGTTTGGAACTCCAAGAGCCATAATCAGCGATGGGGGATCACACTTTCGAAACAAGTTCTTCCAGAATTTGTTGAAAAAGTATAACATATCTCACAAGGTTGCTACAGCATATCATCCACAGACAAACGGGCAAGAAGAAGTCTTTAATCGAGAGGTAAAGTCTATCCTAGAGAAAATAATGAATCCATCAAGGAAGGATTGGAGTTTACGTCTCAATGATGCATTATAGGCATACCGAACAGCATACAATATTCCTATTGGGATGTACCCATATAGACTTGTGTACGGTAAACCTTGTCATCTTCCTGTTGAAATCGAGCATAAAGCTTTTTGGTTTATTCAGCAATGCAACATGGAGATGGATGGGGCTAGTAAACAAAGGAAGCTTCAATTGAGTGAACTGGAAGAGAATCGTAATAATGCATATGAAAGTTCACAAATCTACAAGGAGAAAACAAAGGCTTTTCATGATAGTAGGATTTCTAGAAACAGTTTATTGTTGGACAGAAAGTTCTCTTGTTTAATTCTAGCCTTCATTTATTTCCTGGAAAATTGAAGTCTCGTTGAATAGGACCCTTTGTTGTGTCTAACGTTTTTACTCATGGTGCAGTGGAGATTCGTAGCTTGTTAACAGGGAAGGAGCTTAAAGTGAATGGGCATCGTTTGAAGCCCTATTATGAACCGTTTGAACCTGAGAGGGTTGAGATCAATTTAGTAGATGTACTCCCTCTGGAGGAGTAGCAAGGAATGCCAAGTCGGGATGAAGATGTTAAACTAAGCGCTAAATGGGAGGCAACCCATTGGTTTTGTATTTCTATCTTTATCTTTTTATTAGTTTTTCATATCATGTTAGGATTTCCCATCTTGATTTTACATTGGAGGAATCATTTTACATTGAGGACAATATAAAGTTTAAGTGTGGGGGAGTGTTAAGTATATAGAATTCTTAAGTATTCACTTTTAGGTAGATTTTTTTTAAATTTTTTATAACTATTTGCATGAAACCTTCAACTTTTAGAGATTTTAGAGTCACTTAGTATACTTCTAGCTACGTTTACAAACGGAGTTCTAACCGAAATAACTGAATTTAGAAGTATTAGAGAACTATATTCGGAGTGCTTAGTTGTTGAGAGGCTAGAGCTGACAAAGATAGACTTAAACTGACGATAGAGAGTTTAGTATTAGAGTTGTTGATCATCCAATACCCATGAGTGAGGCACCAAACCATCAATTGTCCGTTTAGAGTGCTTCATCTGCGCAAATTCCGGGTAGAATGATGAGCTACCTAACCTCGCACCAATTTCAGCACTATTTTTTGATCTCGTGAGTGTTATTTCTATCAATCATGAGGGTGCCATCAGAATTGCTAACTTTATTTTGTAGTATTTTTTGCAGTTGGCACCATTCTCTCGACAACAACGGGTCCATAGAAACATATCATCATCAACAAACGGAACATCAAAAATTTAAAGGAAAGTTGAAGACAGTCAAGGTTTACAAGCAACCATTCAAGAAAGAGAAAATTTCATATTCAAGTAAAGCAACAATACAATTAGCATAATTATATATACATGTTGAAGACTTATGTACAAAAGCGAAAGAAATCAAAAGATGTGAGTTAGTGAAGTTCATGATATCGAGGCAATACAAGTTGTGAAGAATCAAGTGGTAAAGTTTTTATCCCACGGCCGTAGTAGTTTCATCATTTTATTTATTTTTCAGCTTATATTTTGAAGTCATAAAAAAAAAAGTTTATCATTGCTATAGTGTATATTTGCTTTTTGTATCCATTCAATAAGGTCGTGGGGAAGAAGAAATCTATAAAGAAGTTTCTAACAACAAAAAATTGAGGAAAAGAGTTACAAATTGTCAAGGTTCTACGAAGTTCAAGAGTTCATCATCAACAGTTGATAACCGAAGACGTTTCTATTGGATGTTGTGAGCGTGGTGTTTATTGCCGATCGGGTGAGAAGGTAAGTAAGCATTCCCATCCTCACATAGTGGTTGATTTCCTTTATAGGTCACTAGAAAAACAAAAAGGGCTTATTTTTTGTCCCACGTTCTATGGGATAACATCTTCATATGATTCGGAAGGTTACCTTTCCTTCATACTATTCAACGTGTGCAGGATTTTTATCTTCATTCCTGTCTGTACACATGTGAGAACCATAAATTGCGTCTTTTGAGTGTCAAATTCATAAAATCTTGTTGGTGAGGCGGAAACATTATGTCGCTCTCGAACCTGGATTCTTTCATATGGTGGTTTTCTCCTAACTCAAGGGTTAAGCATGAGAATAATGTTCTTTATACTTCTAACTTCTTATTGTTAGTGTGCAGAAACTTTATGTCTTCGTAGCTCTTTGGATGCATGTGCTCTGGAATGTTTTGAAGTTGGAAATTAGGTTATGTGGGTATACCTCTTGTAAACCCTCACGAGACTATAACTCGTCCACTAGGGACACCTAGGGGTTTAAAGGCTTGTTACACATGCTAAGTATAATCGTATCCTCAACGAAATGGAGTTATTGTAGGTTAGGTTAGTTTAGATTTATAGTTTGCTCGAGGACTAGCAAAAGGCAAGTGTGTGGGCATTTGATAGGTGCATTATTTGGATACTCTAATTCATTGATTTCTTGTTAGTTTTCATATCACTATGCTTTGATTTTGTTTGTTTATGAGTTTCTTAGGATTTTTGAAGTGTATTCAACCAAAGAAGAAGAAAAGAGTTCATTACGACACGAAATGAACAAGGGAGTTAAGTTCTGCCAATAGAGAAGGGCCAAAGACAAAATTCAACTCATTCAAATCCAGGAGTTCTTAATACCATTTTGAATAGAACGAGAAGACGAAGCCAATGCAAAAAGAATGAGGTCATTTAGAGTACGTATGAGGAAGTTATGAGCAAAACAGCCGAAAGAAAATAGTGAAACACTCAGCATCATAATCGGGAGATAACAAGGGAAAGTTATCTACCGATTATAGGCAGTTTCAGGTACAGAAAAACTTCGTTTTTGAGCTCCAAAATCGGTAGATAACATGGAAATCGAGTCTACCGATTATGGCAAAGTTATCTACCCATTATGGCAAGTTATCTACCGATTATGGCAAGTTTTGGACACAGAAAAGTCATATTTTGAGCTCTTACAATTGGTAGATAAGGAGGGTGTTGTGACTACCGATTATGACTCGACGGGAGCCACTTCTAAGACACGTCTTTGACTTCCAAATCAAGGTATCATGGTCTCATTAGGAGTCTAACACCTAGATATGATGAAGACTATATAAGAAGACTTCCATAACCCTAGGAAGGGATCTTTTTCATACTTTTTGACACTTAAAAACACAAGGAGAACAAGAATATAGGGCTTGGAGTTGCGATTGAACATCACGATTTCTAGGGTTTGCTTTACTTGTTTTCTTAATTGGTTTCCATGGGTTTTGAGAAATCCATGATGAACTAAACCTTTCTTATTGGTTATAGATGTAGTCCTAAGTTGGAAAACATGTTTATTAATTGAAGTATTCATTCTCATATGTTCATAATCTCTTCAATATCGTTTATGTTCTACCGTTTATAACACCTTGTTTGATGGATTGCTTGTTTGTTTAAGTCATAAATTAGATGAGCATGCATTAACATATATAGCTAAACTAGGGTTTGAGATCCGGAATTTTCGAAATATCCTTGTTACAAGTAGCACAACATAGTTGTTAATGACGGGATGTTACCATGCAATTATGTGTAGAAGCGTGACCTAGGTTAAATCTGTGTGGCTCTTGCGCCGAATTGCTTAGAATAACCTCAACTCACAAAGACCATTGCTTTCATTGGGTTAAACTTGATTGGCTCTTGCACCAAGTTATTCGTTGAAAATGATTCAAAGAGTGGCTCTTGCGCCTTTGATGATAATAGGAGTTTCGCCGGAGTAAGCCTGCGATAGGATGCTTTAGTGTTATTGATATTGAGAGTGCATGAATGTTGAGTATGATTTAGTTGATAACATGTTGGAAGATGGAAGATGAATTCTCTAACCAATGTTCTTTATCTCTGATATTCGTTTTAATTTATTTGTTTTAGTATAATTAAGTTATAATCACAACCAAAACCCCCTGTTCACATAAGTAATCGAAAGTAATTAACAATCACTTGCCTCTCTGTGGGAACGAACTTGTTCTTATTACTATACTCTAATCTATATTAGTGAAGTAAGAACTTGAATTAATTTTGCTTGGCTGACAACCGACCAGCCACCAGAATAACGTCAGAGAGAAAATGGCAAAAAGTGGAATTCGAAACTGGCTCAAAAAATCTCATTTGTTTCATAAACCACGAGACTGCACCACCCTGTTATATACTCCCTCTGTTTCAAAATGATAGGCTTATTTGGTTTAGCATAAAAAATAAGAAAACCAATCATTTGAAGTATATTCATGTGTCCTTGGAGAGAAATGGTCCCTTTATGTTTAAATAATAAAACTAGGAAAGAGAAATGATCCCCCAATAGGAAAAATGGTAATCTTAAAACATTTGGTTTTCTATTTATGGAAACAAGCCTATTCTTTTGACATACCCAAATATAATAATCTTGATTATCATTTAAAACGGAGGAAGTAGATGAAATGATTATCGAGACAAACAACAAATAAATCAATACCACAACACATTTTCTCACACAATCTGTAGAAAAGTCAACCAAACGGCGGATGGGCTGACAAATCATGTGACAGATGGCACTCAAACAGGAAATCTCTCGACAAGAACTTAGGATCATACGACACCAGCTTTCATTAATCAAATTGTATCATATGACATACCCCATACCCTACCCTCGTGTAACCACATTACAATCTTAATACAACCCATGCTTCAAAAAGAAAAAAAATAGTGTCGGTGCTCGGTGTAAGCAAATTGTAGCTAATATAGCCGAACTTTAATGATAGGTGCTTTTTCTTATGTGGCAATCACCTACACGGCATATTTAAGAATTATACTCGGTTACGTCGAAATCCATCGAATTAAGAAGTGTCCACAACATCTCACATTGATGGGTAAAAGGATGCACCAAAAAGGAAAGTAGTGCTTTCAAATTGACTAAAGGGAGAAGAGGGACGTAACATACACCAAAAAGAATACTGATATATCATGTAACATACCACGTCTATCAAATAGAGGTTTTTCTTTCCAAACTTCAAAATACTAGATAGCCCCAAATACAACTCAGGGGAGAAAAGGAAATTCTAAAGTTATTCTTAAGGTGGGGTCAGGTTGATATTTTGCCGGGTGGCGACATGTCGAATGATCAGTTAACATATATGTACACAATATTTTGCAAGGCTGATCGACCTGCCATCCCATTTTTTCTACAAGCACAAATGAACAGCACACTCGAGCCTTCATTGTCATCGTCGTCATCATCATCTATAAATCAAGGAAGCGTGCTCCTTCCCTTCACAATTTATTGCTCCAAAATAACAGAACTTCAAGCAGGAACACGGGGTTATTCTTTCCTCACCTCTCAATCAACGCTGCCCATGATAGCCCTTTCGTGACGTTATTAGCCATCTGTGAAAACAACTAACTTAAAAAGCCTTCTGAAACTTCACCAAAATCAATCCAACGTACCACCGATGTGTAAATAGGAGAAGAGCATATAGCTTCAAAATATGGTGATGTCTTCTTTTTCTTCAACATGTATCAAGGCAGATACGAAACAGCATGCATGCCATGTCAGCATAACCAATCTGCTGGGATGCAAAAGAGGATAACCCATCAACCAATCAGAGGCCCACAGCGGCTCAGCCGCTGTAGTGGTGCTGTTGCTGCTTATGGTTTTGTGAGCTCTGGCCCTGACCCTGCTGTTGTTGGGGAGGCTGCATATTTCCTGGCTGGGTAGTACTGTAATGGGTGAAGGGCTGGGAGTAAAGTGGATTCATTAAGCCCTGGTTTGAAGAAAAAAATGGGAGATGAAAAATTGTTGAAACCAGTGTCACTATTACATTACGAGGCAATTAATGTTAAACCCAATAACTACCGCCAATGGAACTACTAACCTGTGTCTGAAGTGGATTGTGGCCTGAGACACCAAAATGGGCCTGAGAGGAATCATCTGCTGATGGATCATTAAAACCCACTTGAGTAAACAGCCCTTGAGATCCGTGTGCCATGTAATCCTATAGGTGAACAGTATCAGAAGGATCGAAGACACCAAAAATGATTTTATGTTACAGGTACAATAAATCACGAAGGAGACATTAAACAAACCTGAGAAATGAAATCATTTCCTGAACCCAAATGTGAATATCCAGGCTGAGTATTCTGGTTTAAAAAGCTCCCAGGAAATCCAGTTTGTGCACTTTGTGCAACATAATCATACCCCCCTTGGGAAGCCTGCAAGTTCACCGATCAACCACATGGTGTACGTTAATTACTTACTTGGACCATATGAATTGTAGGGTGTCTGACAGGATCATAAATTGTATTGGACACCTAGTTATCGCAGTTTATCTCGTTTAATAACGAACAAAGGGTGAACTCTGAATATTTGGTCAAGAGTTTAGGAGTACCCAAGAGGTTAAACACAGTAAGTAAGCAGGGGGAATTACGGGCTACATCCTACTATCAACTTATCAAGTTTCACTTCTAAATTGGTGAAGCAAGCTAGTATGAACATGAAAGATGGATGAAATGTGCAATCATTACCTGTGTGGAGAAATCAGCAACATTGTAAGCAACATGTGATCCCTGGCTCTTAAAGTCGTCACCCAAGAAATCCTGATTGATTACAACATAATATCAGAAAAAATAAGTGTTATAAAGAAGATGATGAACTTAAATTACAAAAAATTAGATACCTGAGACATGCCACCAATAGAAAATCCTTCACGGAATGTCTGGCTGAGCCCTTGCACTGGCATCTGCAAACAGACAGCAAAAACAATTGATGGCACAAACTAATTGTCATTGTCAAAAACCTCAAAATCTGGTGGAGTTTATCATGGTTACTACACCCAACAGGAAACAAGGAAAAATTAGGTAGGTTAGTATGCGAACCTGAGTCATAAGTCCAGTTTGCGATAATGGACCACCAACAGATGACTGACTGTTTGAGTTGTCCAATGAAGGGAAATTGAAACCTGAGCCAATACTTCCAAGAGCTTGTTGTGAAC
>JAJJMC010033717.1:3201071-3296075 GCA_023531435.1 Papaver californicum | reverse complement strand
AGGGAAATTGAAACCTGAGCCAATACTTCCAAGAGCTTGTTGTGAACCTTGCTGGTGTGACAGATGCCCCCCAATAGGACCACCAGCATTTCCACGACCAGCCCCAAATCCCCTACTCCCAGGTTGAGGAACCTGGGGAACAGCTCCAATCGGTCCATGAACAGCACCACGAGTTGGAATAGCATAGGGCTGAGAATGAGGACCACCATGAAAAGATGGAAGAGGGAGGCGTGGAACAGGAAACCCTGCCGGATGGACAGAGGGCTTATGGGGACCACTAGGTGACGGTCCGAAAGGCATGTAACCTGGCACGTTGGAACAACAAATGCCAGTCTAAATAACAGTGACAAAAAGTGATCTAGAACATGTCAAATTCCATGTCATCACGTTGGATAAAAAAAGGGCAGTGTACCAAATTCTCACTATTGGGGCAAGTATTATGCCTGAAAGGTACCTTTAGAACGATTGCCTCTTTTATCAGCATTGGGACTTGATGAACCAAAATTATCATTAGAACCAACTCCAGGACCAGTTCCAAAGAAAAGTCTGCGGTCATTGTAGATCTGCTCCAGATTCCAAAATCACCCACATTATTAGATTCTGTCCAAGATGCCCACAAATGACAAACCAATCGTCATATACATCAAGTTGAGTAACCAATGTAAAGGTGATGATACCTTTTTTGGTTTTTGAAACTGAACCATACTCTGCTTCAAGTTATTAAGAGGCCCCTCTACCAAGCATTCGTGTTCCTGAGGGAATTGTGAGATATCAACTACCATTGAACTGAAAATACTATCTTAGAATTTTTGCATATACCGTAAATGGTGAGATACAGTCCTCTTAAGCAAGTCACAGGTCTCAAGTATAATGAAAGTTATTAGACAGGGAACCTTGCAGATACCTTATAGTGCGTCAACAAGCAGTTCCACAATGGCTGTTTGCTTAATACTTTCGGGTTTCCCAAAACTACGATACCATAACGAGCTCGTGTGAGAGCAACATTAAGCCGACGTGGATCATTAAGGAACCCAATGCCCTAAATAAAGTGAATAGACAGAATACAAGTTAAAACTTACTATATGGAAAAGACTCCAGATTAGCCAAAGATTGATGATCAGAACCGAAAAAAAAAATCACAGAAACCAACAATTGAGTAAGAAACAGGTAACTCTAATCTCCAGGTAAAATGCCTAACATCAAATGGAGTTTTTTTTCCATTTAAGACAATTAAACAACAGGAACCTGTATAGCAAGAGGCTCTACAGGAAGTTACTAAAACTTAACTCAGAAAAAAATAATAGAGACGATGAACAAAGGATATATAAAAAAAAACATTCATATGACAACCTATTTTTCTCCCGTAAGGATTGTAAAGCACGGTTGGATGAAGAACAAAGAGAACTTAATATGAAACTCACCTGATGCTCATTGCTCCTAACACAGGACAAGATAATGAAATCCTTTTCCCTCCCTTGGAACGAATCAACACTAGCGACCTATAAAGACCACAAAATATTGCAGGATAACAATCACCTAAACAGTAAATAATTATAATACATTTCATCTGTTTGAAGAAGGTAACCTCGATTTCCTTGTATAATTGCTGCCTGAGAGC
This sequence comes from Papaver californicum, assembly GCA_023531435.1. Classification (NCBI taxonomy): domain Eukaryota; kingdom Viridiplantae; phylum Streptophyta; class Magnoliopsida; order Ranunculales; family Papaveraceae; genus Papaver; species Papaver californicum. Next base: position 3,294,457 of record JAJJMC010033717.1, on the reverse strand, counting down.
ACCATTTCTTGACATGAAATTCACAATATAGGCTCTCTGTCCTTCATACGGTGTTATAACGCCAATCTGCATAATACACAGGAGGAAACATAAATCAATATCACTAATATCACGACGACCAACAAATAGATGTTCAGAAGGCAAAAAGGTAAACATTCTTTCAATTATAACTGTGACCCCTTCAAAAAAAGTAACAGAATACCTGACTAGGAACCACACCACTCCTTAAGAAAGTTGTCACAATCTTTTCTACATTTGCAGCCTCTGTACGATTCAGATATGAAGTTCCACTAGCGCTTATTTCCTCTTGCCCCATCTAAAAATATCCCAATTAATAATTTAATACATACAAATGTGTGTGCGTGTGTGCGTGTGCGCGTGCACGTTTAAGACAATTCATTTGAAACAAAAATGTGGAACCCAAAAGTAGCTCCAAATACCTGCACATAAAAGAACATGGGACGGTTTGGCACGGGCCAAGGGAAATCAATACCAGTAGATTGTCTTTCATTAATGGTCACTCCATTTTGAAGTGTACCTTCGTAGAAGCTGTTAGATGGGAACTCCGAGAGGGATGGATGCATTCGATATTGAACCTGATACTCAGACAATAAGTAAAACAATGGTGCAACCGTGCAAACCAAAAACCCACAAACATCACTTTTTTCAGATAATGATCTTTCAGGCATATATAGCTCAGTATGTATATCAAAGAGACGCTGGATCATACCTGCAGTCTGAAAGGTTTCACACCGAGGAGCACAAGGCGCTCAAAAAGAGATTGAGCCAGGCCAGCACGAGCTGCCTTCTTGCACATGATGACGGGACCAAGCTGACAATGATCGCCAACAAGAACAACCTAGTTCACGGGAATAATGTTTAGAAAGCTACATAGATAAAAAAATTAAAGGCAATCACCTCAAGACTTATGGTAACCAAATCACCTGTTTCACTCCTAGAACCAATGCAATTAGACACTCGGGCTCAGTTGCCTGAGTTGACTCGTCGATAAGAACCTGCCGTAGATCATGATATAACACTTAAATTAAGAAAAGGACATCAAATTTAAAAAGATTCTGATATTTATAATGGAGTTAATCGACGACCTGACGAAATCTAAAGTTTGCCAGTCTAGGATCTCCAGCACCAACACATGTGCAACAGATGACATCAGCACTCTGAGATATCTCCCTCTCAGTCGCCCGCTTGAGGGCCTTGTACTTTTTCTCATCACTACTTGATAATTCTCCTGGAAGAGTAAAACAAAAGAAATAATGTTTAGTAAAAATTTAAAAGTGGCTAGGAGAGCAAAAGTTTGGACGGTGACAGAACAGAATGTTGAACCAGCTGAACCCACAAACGGATAAATAGAGTAACCATTTATTGCTTTTTGACCAGTAAAAGTAGCAAAAATGCACCTTGTTCATCTTTCAGCTGCTGAAGCTTGTGAAGTTCACTCTTTTCAGAAGTATCAAGATGTCGGACCTGGCACATATAAACAATACTAATTGTGATTAGACTTTAACCGTTCAAAAAGCAACGCGTCATGTTAACCAAAAACCCACAATATACCTGATAATGCAGTGTCAAATGCTCAACAGGAGAGCTCACAGCTTCTCTTGATTTTGCACAGAGACGAACAACCTGAAAATTTTAATTAATTTCGAGATATTTAGAGAAGTCAACTGTACCCATATTCACCATTCATTAGTGGTAAAATACTCCAGGGTGCAATAAATGGGTAACTGAAGCAACCTACGAACTTTGGACACTGTTCGAAAATTAAAGAAACTATGCCCTAAAGATTAACTCAAGGATCTCAGGATCCACCAGTATCAAGTTGTTGAATGTCAGTCTTCCATTGCAGCTGTATAGAGAGTATGTAATTGGCATACAAGCTAGGGACATAATAAAGAGGTTCATAAAACCATAGTCTATCATTTTACCGCTGTTGGACCCAAGTTATACATTATATGATCAAGAGTAAACGCAATTCCGACAGGCTAACAAACTAGAAATAAACTAGGTATCCTGCATTTCGGAAAGGCCCAACGTGAAGGTTGGATAACTTAAATACCATACATTAAAAAAATGCGACAACATTAGAATGTTAGTAAATTTACCTTTAACCCAGTTGCACTAATCTTTTCAGCAAGTTGATCTACAGCCACATTACTTGGAGCACAGACCAGGACCTAAAGATTGCATATCATCAGCATGTAGGGACATGGAATGTACAGTTGCATGCCACATAAAATACACAAGTATTTAATGTACCTGCCCTTGGCCTTGTTTTGCCATATGATAAACAATGGCAGCAGAAGTGACAGTTTTTCCCGTGCCAGGAGGACCTTGGATTAAACTTACTGGCTTTTGAAGTACACTTTTCACAGCAAAAACCTGCCAAACAGATTTTACCCGAGTAAGAATTGAGGACAATAAATGAAGGAATTGCTTAACTGAGATCTCACAAACAAAAAAATTGACAGAATCACTTATTCATGTAAACATACTTGAGACGCATTGAGTTCTGGCAGGCCTGGTGCGCCAAATCGGCGAGGTAGTGTATTGCGGACTACCTGAACCTCAACTTCGTGGCCCAACAGGTGATGGTATATATACCTGCAAAAGAGGGATTATTTAAGAATAAGAGAAGCAGTATGCCTACAGTTACAACCAAACTTCAGTTCTAAAGATCACTTAATATTCATGGAATTCTTTACGAATACAACAGATGATGCTTCAGCTACAGATCTGCTTACATGGCATCATTGAATTGAACACAAAAAACAATATTTTAGACACTTGTTATGTATACATAGCTCCAGTATGGTAAGTAAACATTGTAGCATGTTCTGTTGACCTGCCATTACAAGGACACAAAAGAATTATCCTTACCCACTGACACTTGTCTCATCCACGGCAAAAGTTTTCATTGCTCCCTGCATCCGATCAAAGCTGGTACTTTTCCAAACAAAATCAACACTGAAGCCATGGTTCACATCGACAGGAACACCCTGAATAGAAATCTTAACAAAAAGTGGTTACAATAACGAACAGCAAAGTAAAATTCCAGAACTGAAAAAAATAGTAATGAAGCACACCTGACTGGCACGGAGCTCAAGTGCAACTTCTTCTTGAGCAGTTAGTTTGATCTGTGACAGGCCAATATATTAATAAAATATTGAAAACATGCAGCATGGTTGCGCAACAATCTGGGTCATACATTTGAAAAATATAACTGACAAAAGTAACAACGGCGCTAAAGGCGCAGGGACTCTGCTATGTCTAAGAGGACAAAATACTGCTTTTTTTTCCTTTTGTAGAACATACCACATGCCCAACAGACTGCCATGCTGGATGAGCTGCATCCCCAGAATAACGAAGCCGTAACTCATCACCAGGTACAAGGCGCAATTCATTATCTTCCTGCGAATTAGAAAATAATGTTAAAGCGGAATGTACAAATTCCATTTTGGTATGAAATAATCCATTTTTTACTCAAAGGGTGGCTATGTAAACATATTAGTCAGAATGAAGTCTGAGCAGACATAATGATATATTGAACACACCTTTGGAAATACAAAGTATGCAATACGTTTCTTGTTGAGACCAATATCCCACCGAATTGTGACATTATCTTTGCTTTGTGATTCTTTCATCATCTACAACACAATGAAATTGTCAACAATCATAGTCTGAAAGACAGGGAACAATTACCATTCACGCACTTCTAGATTACAAACTTTGTTAAAACAAATATAACGAGAAAGTAGCATAAAACAGATACATACTTTATCATAATCTGCTTCAAGTTTGATTAGTGGAGCAAACACATTTTGGTACTGCAACAGTTTCAACATGATAAAATTGTTAGAACACACCTGAACTGAAATACATACATTTACATATTTTCCAGCACTAATGCCCTGCCAGCTGCCATGTTTACAAATTAGCTATTTCAAAATTCCAAAAATACAATTAGCCACCTGATATGCATCTTCATACTTCAAAGCAACGGGCTGAGGTTCATCATCCACTCCAGGTTTCTCAAGATCTTCAAACGACGCGTCCGGGTTTGACTTCCAAAGCTCCTCAACCTTATTTATTTGTTGAGCACTAATCTGGCGTGCTCTCAACTGCTCTTGTTCAGAAGGAATCTGCAAAGGAAATAAATAAATAAATATTTTTTGGGAAAATCTGATGTATACCTTGAGGTTAGAAGATAGGCAAAAAGCCACGTTGAAGTACCTTAACAAGCCACTGCAAGAAACACCTATCATCGATAAGTGGACACCACTGACTCAGGTCCCAATTCATATCCTTCAATGCATTGACACTCAAACATGGTTCTCTACAGAGTAGAACAACAACACTCTCTGTTTTGGCAGAAATAAATCCAAGAAGGAACACATTACGGCACCCACAATTATAACATTCAAGAATTGTCTCTCCCAGTGGGCTATCTTTATGAAGACACACTTCCTTGTGCTTCGCACGAACCTGGAAAAGATCAAAGAGGAAACATACTCAAAGGTGGTTGATAAAGAACAATGTCAAAGTCAGTTGCAACTCATACAAATTGCTCCTCTCATGTAAGGCAGAAAAGAAAGATCTACGGAAGATGCCAACAAAATAATAAACACTCGTGTGAGTCATTCAAATCCACGGATGGAAGAAAATGTAAGCTAGGCTAATCAGGCAAGGAAACACCTACTCAAATTCCAACAGCTTTAAGTTAAAATCCGTATTAACTAAGACAATATTGCCCAGAATTTAACAGTCTTATTCAATACAGTTTGAATAAAATATGTGGCACACATTCAATGAAAATTAGCATCAACAACTTTCTATGATCAAAGATAAGATTATATTTTCTACTGAGTCTACAGCTTCACAATCAATAGTAACTGGAAACTTATTCCAGTTCTGTGCTTAGTCAAATAGGTAGACCAAAAATCCAGTTTAGTTGTGATCATGGTTCAATATCAAGCGGAAAATCTGACTTATAATTCATAAATGCTGAAAAATAATGGAAAAAGGGGGAAAACCACAACTAAATAAATTTCATGTGATTCATTATACTACAATCCTATTAATGTTCGGCTCCTTCCACTAACGTAGAGCGCGACCAATTTCAACACAGTAACTAACTGGTCGGTTTATTGAGATTCTTATACGTCCAGCTCTTAAACGTAAGTGTTCTGGCTGTGGTTTTTCACTAGAATGTTGGGCTTCAGAAAATTAAAACTAATGCTAATTCAAGATTGCTGCTTACATCACTTCTTAAATCAGGTACCGCTACTCTGCTAGGTTTTGGTGAACGGGAAGAGGTGGGAAGGGTATGGAAGTATTAGCTACCTCCTTTTATCTACAAAACTTGTTTATGTGGTAGGTAAGAGTGAAAATTTCAATATAAAACGAACATGTGGTTACATAATTACATCTGTGCATATGCCGCCTACCACACTTCTTTTTCATATGGTTTCTAACACAGAAGTTCATGGTCACAACAAAAGGTGGACACTACTCTTTCAATATTTCAGTTCACGTAGAAGGCTTCCTACTTTCAACTGATGTCTAGCATCATTCTTTTCAAAAATATAAAGACACCAGATATATCCACAGCTAAAACCTCAGGTACTTTATTATGAATCCATAACAACTCACATCACTAATTGTATTTCTTAAGCTTGTAGATGTACAATTACTAGCAAGTTCCTACTCAAAATGTCATTATACAACCATCTTAACCCTTAAGAACTATCCCCACAATGGCATTTCTACCTCAACTTCGTCATAGAAATGTTAGATATACAAGGAATTGAATTACTAACAGTGTGAAACATCATACCAGATGATTAACGATATGAGAACCGGAAGTATTTCCACGAGAATTACAAAACCATTTCCTACAGGAAGGAACATTACACCGAACAACACAAGCTGGATTCTGAACACCACAATACCTACAAGCATGTTCTGTAAAAGCACCTTTACCATACTCAAAATTCTCATCATCACCAGTTTCTTCAAAACTCAAACCAGACATTCCTGATGCCAAGGCATCAACCACAACCTGATTATTATTGTTACTACTACTGCTGCTGCTACTACCACCACCACCACCTCTAACCTTCGAAGAACTTCCTCCTAAAGCAGCAGCAACAGGAGAAACAGGATTTGTTTCAGGTTGAAGATCAGAAGAACTTCTTTCAACGGGATCGACAATTACAGAATCTGATGATGGAGGACCAGGTGTAGGAGACCAGACAGATTCCCTAATTGGTTGTGAAAGTTCACGAAATTCAGGATAATCAAATTCATCACCTTGTGTATTGAATTCTAGAAAGGTATAAGCATCATTTCCTGTATCTGGTTGTGATGCTGTTTCGTATAGATTGTTTACAACCGTTTGAGCGGCCATTGGATGATGTAACCCTAGTTCTTGTTTTTGGATAAAACTAGGGTTTTCCTTACGTTTCGTGCTCTCTGTGATTTGATGTGATCAGGATTTTTAGGGTTAGGGTTAGGGTTTGAGAGAGAGACGAAGAGACAGAATTTGGGGGAAATAAGATGATAGAGAACTAAAAGAAGACGCAGATTATAATGAAGTTCTATTATTTTTACTCTTAAGGTTGAGAGTGTAATTGAAGTCTTTTATAAGGACCTCTTTTAATATCTATACTATACTATTCTGGGGTCAGAAAAATGGGACTATGAGGAAGTGTAATCGAGTTAAATCGTTTTGCCAGTGTACATATTTTGGCTTTTTACTGATATGTTCCTTCGTCAAAAATAGTTTACAAAATCATCCCTTTTTAAAAAGAAAACCAACTAATCTACCTGCTACATTTTTTTCCATCCTGTTATAGTTTAGCAAGGGTTAAGTGACAGCTGACAGCCAAATTCTAACTTAAAAGAGACCGATAACCCCCTTTATAAGTAAAAAACCAGGTGACCCATGCCAGCATCCGAGATTTCATAGATCTACGGTATAAAATAGGTTTAACATATCTAACATCCAACGGTCAGTGTTACTTTATCTATAAACACGTGTTGTGCATACGTACATCGAAAGCCTTAACGGTCTTATTCACCACTAGTCTATTACATCTTCTTTCGCCTGTAAAATAAAAACAGGGGAAAATAAAACCTTAAACATAGCCAACAAAATCTAAAAAAATTACTTTGACTTTGGTTTCGAATTTATAACCATAGTCGTATTTGGGTCTCAAGAAATTTAATATTAAAATTTAGGTCCTAAATTTAAATTAACCATCTTAACCATCTAAAAAAGAGTTAAATGAGTTTAAACCTAACTTTTATTTTATTTACTGACTATCTCATCATCTTTTTATTATTATATCATGTTTTTTAATCTAAATTACCACCATCATTATCATCAATTACCACCAACAACATCAATTTGTAACACCTTCATCGCCATTCGATTAGACGCATAAATGTGAAACAAAAAACAGATAAGAGAAGCACCACTTAATTAACTTATCTTTTTATATGTCTCTCACAAATGTGAGTACTATAACTATGCAATTGGCGTAAGGTATTTGGCTACAGAGGCCCAGCTACCACCTAGAGTTTCCACTTGCCACTTTCCATTTTCCATTTTCCAATGCTCTACCAAACGAAAATGGACCTCTTAAGTGTGAGGTGAATCTGCTCATGTTCAGACCGAGCATGTGTGTGGATGCGCTTAGATATCAAGACTCGGTGAGACATCGTTAACTTCATCATTGCTATTTAGACTGTAGAGTTACCGCATTTTATGGGTCTAACCGAACAATGGTGATGGTGTTATTAATTGATGTTATTGTTGGTGGTACAATGATGGTAGGGGTAATTTAGGTTAGAAAACATGGTACGATAAAAAGATAAGGATATAGTTAGTAAATAAATTAAAAATTAGTTATAAAGTAGTAATTTTAATTATTTAATTTTTTTTATGGTCAAGACGGTCAATTTGAGTCCTAGGATCTGAACTTTAATAGCAAATTTTATTGGACCCAAATGTAACTATGGTCATAAAATTGGGACCTAAAGTCAAAATAACCCAATCTAAAATAACACCAAACATTCCTATCCATCATGTAATAGATCCCTACAAATCCATTTCATTATTCATAAACTATTCCAACAATGTCGATTAAAGAACATAAATCAAAATACAATAAAAATAAAAATCATAAAAGGGGATTTTGTATTTCCCCCTTAAAATAAATAGTTATTTTGCATTACCCCTTTTTAAATTGATAATAGGTGAAACCCCGTATCTGTTATAACTGCCGTGACCACCCGGTTATATGTGTAGTGCAGTACACGTGCATGCCATAGATAACTAATTATTTTTAACAACCCTAAATACCCTTTATCCTAAATTTAAAACTAGACATGTGGTTGAAAAATACCCCTCGATCATTAATAGTACACGTATTGTAAGTTGAAGTTACGATGAAAGCGGAGAGTGAAAGATCCCTTTTTTCTTCGTCTCTGTTTTCGTTTCACCGAACCAGCAGAAGATATCGTATCGAAGGTCGATTTTTTTTCTTCGATCTCTGTTGATATGTTTAAAAGGAAAAAATAGTTACGGTTAACCAGCGCAAAATAGAGACTAAATACAAACAGATGAGTTGAACTCCATTACTTCGGTGAACAAATTGTGTTGATCATGGACTTCGAAGCATCCGTGTTCATAGCATAAGTAACATGGTAATATAAAAAGTTTTGAACTATATATCTTGGTGACGTGATCATTCTATCGATGTGGATAAACATTCCAACAACATAAATTTTGAAACTCCCATTGTAAATTTTGAACATTTATTAACTTAACCTGTACATTCTTCATTGTTATTGTATTTTAATAATGGGTAATTAAAAGAACTATTTTGAACATAGATAGTCAGTTAGATAAAATTATAGTATCGCTTTATGCTTCTTCACCTCCACATAAAATAATGATTAAATTATTTTTGTTAATTATGAATTAAAGACTGAAGTAATCACCTTCTTTCTGCCAGTATTTTTTACAAACAGGTATTGTGCAACAAGGCTGGTAGTGGACAAAGGTTTGAAGCTGTTGGGTTTGTTCTTTTATAGCTTCTTTCCTGCAATTTTGAATCCTCAAATAAACCAATAATCCTCAAAATATTCATAAATAATCTTTGATCATCATCATAATCAATGACAACACCATCCATTCCTTGACTGATTTCTTATTGGTATAACTAAAGTTAATTCTTTGTTTTTCTTAAGTTGGAATCAAACCCAACTTTTCCAATCATTCAAAACATTTAACTACTCATTAATACTTTCCATTCATTAGCTTATTTTAATGGCAACAACATTTCATTCTTCCCTGTTTCATTGCAACATCAATTACCAGTATTTACGAAGAGGTCCGTTACAGATAACACAATTGTATTTGGATGTAAGATTTTTTAAAAACATTAAATGTTAATAGACATACTAAATACAGTCGTCCTTCAGAGTTAAATGAGTTTTAGAGAAAAAGAAAAACGGGGGAATCAGAAAAACAAAATTGTTTTAGTCAGGAAGAAGAAGAAGGGATGGGGACTTCCATGTTTGTCGTGTGTATCGGCGGAGATCTCATCTGCTTTCTACCACTCAAACTTGTCTAATTGGGACCGTCGGATTATAAGGCATTTATGGATTTTAAAAGGTTTATATTTTTTAATTCACACACGTGCAATACACATGTTAATTTAACTGGGTAGTCACGGCACATCCAGATTAAAGGAGATTTTACCTATTAGTGATTTTAAAAGGGGGTAATGCAAAATATGTATCTTCTTTTGGGGGGAAACACAAAATCTCCCTAATCATAAAAGACGTAAATTAATCAGTTTTTTCTTGAACTCGACCTATTTTCCATTTTTTTGCCCCCAATTCTCTTTCAAACCAAACTCTTTTTATTATTCTTAACGATAACTTGTTTTGCAATAATACTTCAATTCTTTATCAAGGGGTTGCAGAGGAACAGCGTCTTCAATAACCATCAGTTGTTCCTTGAACAGCTTCTTCAATAACCAAGTAGTGAATTTTTCAGAATGTACCGACAAGATAAGCATGAATCCTTCTATTATCTCTTCGTAAAGTCATGAAGTTGCATGTGTGAATCACGATAATTCTTAGACATTTATTGGAACTATCTCGAAGACTACAAATCTCTTGAAGAAACAACCATATGTATCCACAAGCAATTTGATAATGATACAACAAGATTAATAAATAATGGACAATGAATATTTACGAAAGCTCTGATAATTGTTCATGATAACAGTAAAAAAAAAACAATAGTTTTGATGAAACCAATGATTTTTCATCTTCATAGGACTTGGACTATCTCATATATATCTTGTTCACCTAACTATTGTGTTTAATTATGCACTAAAAAAATATTCCTTCACCGACTCATATTGCATATCTAGGCACTTATATTAATGAATAATAATATATGCTAAGATGGTGAAAACCAATAGGAGAGTACCTTCGGCAATGATGTTGTTTGTACCTAAAAATTGTTCATATACAAAACAAATGTACTGTTGAAGTACTCTTTAGGTCTGAGGATCAAAATCGTACAAAACGAATCCAAACAAGAAGAATGTTTGTTTACGTATTGCTTCGGTTACAAAGAGATGAGATGGGTTGATCTTATGGGAGGGAAGCAAAGAAAGTTGAAGGAATTGTGTGTTGTGGTGGAGAAATAACAGAACTTGTGATAATGATTTTCTCTTTGTTCCGTCTGTGGCTTGTCTTTTGAAATGGGCTAAGTAGCCTATTTATAGTAATTGAGATCACACACTTTCCTTTGTAAAGTAGTGGAGGTTGTGGGAATATGGAGATATGGAGGTTGTGGTAGAAACCATCCACTCTGTCTTGGAAAATTTCTAGAAACTTCCAAATTATTACTCCCTCACCTTTGCAACCACTTCAACCATCTCCACTTACTTTGTAACTTCCTTGTTGTAACCACCAGACCAAAACCCTATGTTTAATCCCCCCATGTAATATGATTTCATGTCTCGTAAGAGTTGGTGGGGTCATGGCTTCAAAGCAATAAAACTTGTTGTGAAATAATGTTTCTAATAAAATTTATGCCAATTTTTTCGTAGCAATGGCTTAAGTAATGGTGCTAGCTACGAAGATTGGTGCTAGCATGAATAGAAGAATGACGCAGTAGCAAGGGAACGTGGCGCGGTAGAAATGAAGCGTGGAACCCTGCAGTGGTCGTGGCAGCAGCGATAACGCGTGGGTGCAGTAGTAGCCAGCAGTAGTAGCCAGCAGCAGCGCAGGCGCGTGGGCGCGGAGCGGAGCGCTGGCGCGGCAGCAGCGCTGATATGGCCCACCTCTTCTAGTGTTGTGACTAACACTTCTCTATAGATTTCGCTTCGCGGCTTTTGTAGCTCTAGCTTCATAGCTTTGGCAGCTTCGAGGCCTTGGTTGACCTTATTGCTTTTGTCTCATTTATTATTTCACATATTTGTGCTAGAAGCGTGTTAGGGCTTACTAAAGCATGCATTCTTTATTTCCAGGGATATTGCCTATATGCTATTATTTATTGACATTGACTAATGTCGTGACTATGACTATGGCCTATTTTGGATTTCTCAGTCTTTTGATATTTAATTGTTGGTATTTATGCCTAACTTTTATGCAGTGCATACAGAACACCTTCAAGAGATTCAGCCGTGGAAGTTTGCAATCTTGAAATTATGTTTGATGCGACTATGCAATTAGATGGTATGCATCTAATTAACGCTACTATTCAGATATGGTGCATCCTTTATTCTGAATGTTCGCAATTTTGTATAATCAATATATTCTATTTTATACAAGTATTTTTTATGGATGCACATTAAATAATGAGTATCTAAATTGAGTATAGCTCTGAAATTTTACGGGTACATGTAAAAGGGGCTACAGGGTTTCTGTAGTCATAGAACAAATATGTATTCTCAATTCTCTTGCGGAATGTAAAACAATATTTCATATTCGTTGAGAGACATTACCGTGTAGTAGAAGTTCGAAATAGGAGTTCGAAATGCAGTTTTCTCAGCATCATATTTGTACATATTTATTTGATTGTAGCCGTTGTGGCCATCCATGAATGAAAACATGCCATGCCCGCTAGTAGTATCTACGAGCATGTCAATGTTTGGGAGACAAAAGTCATCCTTGGGACAGGATTTGTTCAGTTTCATGAAGTCCACATAACATCTTATTTGTCCATTCTTCTTCTTGACATGGACAACATTAGCCAACCATGTGGGGTGTTAGATAGGTTTGATGAAGCATGCTGATAATAATTTCTGAATTTCATGTTTGATTTGCTCTTCAACTTCGTGCATGATTTGTCTAGGTTACTGTTTGACTGGTTTGGCGTCAGGAGCAACATGCAAGTGATGGATGACCAATTTGTAGTATAACCCTGGTATTTCTTCGTAAGTCCAGGCGAAGACATCTTGGTATTGTTTGAGTAGATTGACAAGCCCCTCTTTTTCTTCTGGTGACATGGCTGAGATGATTGAAATTGGTCGTGAATTCTCTTTTATTCCTAGATTGATAATTTCAAGTGCGTCAGTTGTGGCGTCAGTACCATCTTGTAATCATCGTGGTGCATCTTGGACTTCTTCATGATATTGCTCCTCATTATGGCTGCATATTTGTGAGCGGGTAGATTCTTCGAGTGTCTCCCATGTTAATTGCTAACAGCAATTACGAAGGTAGACCACTCTTCATCCGTTTTTGTAACTAGTCACAAAATTATGACCTTTCTTAACGGGTTGAGGATTTGCAGTGCTGGACGTTCCTTAGTAGTATCCGGGGGATCTGGAAGTCGTTCTCCATGTTCCAGCTTTTGCGGCAAAGGTTGATGGCTCGTCTACTATCGATGCCCAATCGGGTAACGGTGTGCTGTAGACCTTGTTGGATGGCTCAACGACATCCTCCTCTGGTTTGAAGAACTCAACGTCATATATTTAAGTATAGGGTGATGGTGACGTTGTTATGCGTATGATCTTCCCGTTCAGCACTGTTTTCACACATTGGTGGTAGGTGGAAGGAACAACCTTGTTGTCGTGTAGGCATGGGCGTCCCAGTATCATATGGTAATCAGGTTGTTTCGTAATAACGTGAAATTTCACTTTGGACACGATGGGACCGACTTATAAATTTAAATAAACATAGTCATAGGAATTAGTGCGGTTACTTTCGAAATCTTTCATTATTATGGGATGTTGTATGATCTGAGTATGAGGAACTTGTGCGACATTGAGCGTCTTGAGTGTAATGATATTAGCAGCTTCTCCTGTGTCGATAAGCACCCTCTTAAACTCAGTCTCCTTGACGTGAGCGGTAATGTACATGGCTCAATTGTGTCCTTCCTCGGCCATCGTGTCTTCCTCAATGAATGTGACGTTGTTTATAGTTAGGTTGTTTGATGTGGATGTCTCTATTTCTATCGGGGATAGCGTTAAATGCGTGTCCACAACTATGGGGTTGAGAGCAGCAAAGGTGTCGACACATTGATTCTTGGAAAAGTGGAGAAGCTCGCACAAGTTCTCAATCAGAAACGTGGCTTCTTTGTCCACGAGTTTTTTTGTAGTAGTGAAACTCCCAATATTATGTGGTGGAGAATCACCAATCGAGAAATATATTCCTGGTTCTATAGAACCTGACCCTCGTTCAAAAGCGCTACGACACCCTACTTCTTCTATTAATTTGACAAGGGAGGAGAATAGATCCCCTACCACATCTTCAAGTCTTGCTAAGGTTCTCGCATGAGATTCTTGTTTTCGCATTAGTCCATCCAGAGTGAATGGAGTTTCGGCTACCTCGGTGATGTTGTTAGCGAGATGTGAGTTGGTAGTGTCGTTGACTGTTGGAGAAGAGTTGTGAGCATCACTATCGATATTGACAGGGGAAATATTGGAATTGGTTGTAGTTGAAGTTGATCTAAGGCCAACCATCTTGAAAAATAAATAAATTTTGTTACCGAGAGGTTGATCTCCCGATGTGGTTGCCAATTGTTTGTACCTAAAAATTGTTCATATACAAAACAAATATACTGTTGAAGTACTTTTTAGGTCTGAAGATCAAAATCGTACAAAACGAATCCAAACAAGAAGAATGTTTGTTTACGTATTGCTTCGGTTACAAAGAGAGGAGATGGGTTGATCTTAGGGGAGGAAAGCAAAGAAATTTGAAGGAATTGTGTGTTGATATGTGTGTTATGGTGGAGAAATAACAGATCTTGTGGGAATGATTTTCTCTTTGTTCCGTATGTGGCTTGTCTTTTGAAATGGTCTAAGTAGCCTATTTATAGTAATTGAGTCACACACTTTCCTTTGTAAAGTAGTGGAGTTTGTGGGGAGATGGAGAGATGTAGGTTGTGTTAGAAACCATCCACTTTGTCTTGGAAAGTTTCTAGAAACTTCCATATTATTACTCCCTCACATTTGCAACCACTTCAATCGTCTCCACTTACTTTGTAACTTCCTTGTTGTAACCACCAAACCAAAACCCCATGTTTAATCCCCCATATAATATGATTTGATGTCTCGTAAGAGTTGGTGGGGTCATAGCTTCAAAACCATGAACCTTGTTGTGAAATAATGTTTTTAATAAACTTTATGCCAATTTTGTCGTAGTAATGGTGCTAGATACAAATATTGGTGTTAACATGAGTAGAAGAATGACGCGGAAGCAGAAGAGCATGGCGTGGTAGCAATGGAGCGTGGGACCCAGCAATGGTCGTGGCAGTAGTGATGACACGTGGGCGCAGCAGTGGCCGGCAGCAGCGCAGGCGCGTAGGCGCAACAATAGAGCTTGGGGGCGCGGCAACAACGAAGCTTGGCATGGCAATGGAGCGTGCAACAACAACACAGAGCGTGGGGCGTGAAAGTAGTGTTTGCGCTGAGGCCGCGTTGCTGTGGCCCACCTCTTCTAGTGCTCTGACTAGCACTTCTTCGTAGCTTTAGCTTCACGGCTTTGGTAGCTCTAGCTTCGTAGCTTTGGTAGCTTCGTGGCCTTGTTAACTTTATTGCTTTTGTCTCCTTTATTGTTTTGACACAGTTGTGCTAGAAGCGTGGCTAGGGCTTACTAAAGCCTGCATTTGTTGTTATCAGGGCTATTGCCTATATGTTATTATTTGTTGACATTGAGTAATGCCATAACCATGAATATGCCTATTTGGGGTTTCTCAGTCTTGTGAGATTTAATTGTTGGCATTTATGCCTAACTTTTATGCAGTGCATAGAGAACACCTTCAAGAGATTCATCCGTGGAAGTTTGCAATCTTGAAATTATGTTTGATGTGACTCTGCAATTAGATGGTATGCATCTAATTAGCGCTATTATTCATATATGGTGTATCCTTTATTCTGAATGTTCGCAATTTTGTATAATCAATATATTCTGTTTTATACAAGTATTTTTTTATGGATGCACATTAAATGACAAGTATCTAATTGAGAATAACTCTAAAATTTTACGGGCGCATGTAAAAGAGACTACAGGGTTTCTGTAGTCATATAACGAATATGTATTCTCAATTCTATTGTGAAATGTAAAACAATATTTCATATTCATAATTCTGATGTCGGGCCAGAATATATATAATATATATATATATATTATGTTTATGTAGCTGAGCAGAGATAATATTATAATTTTCTCCTTTGTCAAAAACCCACCATCAACATATGTCAAATTCAGACCATACTTCATAAGTTGATGTGCGTGAAAATGCTCACGATTTATCTTTCACCACAACATTATCAAGATTATTACAGTTGCGTAGAAACCTATAATATAAGCCTATTTAACCATTCTTGTTGAGCTATGTGCCCTCTAGTTCTGTATAAATTTTGGCAATAATAGAATGGCCACTGACGTCCATTGAACAAGAACCATGCAAACAAACCCAAGACTCCTGCTAAGACGCACGACAAAAATCATTTGAGACAAGTTAAAATATTTTGTATGGTTGGAAGTCAGACAACTAAGAATGTTATAAAATATAACTCCATGACTAATTTTCTAATAGGTATATGATTAGCAGGGCAAGTTATTTGAGTATAAAACTTCATTCATCAAGGGAATGGCGTAATACATGTAAGATGTAGCATAAGAAGAAAAAAAAACAAGTTAACTCTTAGGCAAGGGGCACTCTTACATATATAATAGTGAAACAAGTATATCATTCAAGCTCATAGCACCATGAAGAACATCCCAAAGTAAATCAAGCTTCCCAATTAGTCTTAACGTTCCACCCTTTAGTATGCAGTCTGCCAGCATTGCTATCAGCCTGTACATAGACTTGAAGTGATATTTGAAATATGTTAGGTATATAACAAATGAGAAAACCGTAGAAGTTGGTCTAAAACACAAGTGTCCTGACGTATCCTGATCCACTTTGCCATCACTCCTGGTAGATAGGGGAGCTACAACAGACATTCCTTTCTCAGCAAGGTTACTCACTGGGTTATTTTGACATTTATTTGAAATAGCATTCCCATTTTTATGGGTTTCATTCTCACTGAAAGATTTGGATGAAATTTTAGCAGATTCACCCTTTTCGAATTGTTTTTCTCTCTGAAAACAAAGAAATAAAATAAGCGTGAGCAGAACGCATATATATGTTTTTAATACACAATATGGACGAAAAATCTGCAACAATTATGTATAGTATACCTTAATAAGTAAATTATGATTCAGAAAAACAAGTTCTTATTGTTTCCTCCGAAATAGATCAATTGGATTAAGACGTCTTTGAAAAGGAAAACCAAGGTTGCATCATCAGACAATTAATAGAGGATATTGGACATAAGCTTCAAAGAATGCAATGGAAGTGGTCTACAATGCTTAACATGGAAAATGCAAATGACGAGCTTTAATAGAGGATCAAATAAACTTCGAAGCGAGAACAACACACTTAAATTTTTGATATGCTTTTGATAATTAACTGAGAAGTAAAATAGAGTTATATGGCTTATCACAGAGAATCTAACTAATCTATTCACAAATTTAGTAAGACTTGCTATAGAAATCTTTACAGTCATTGTTGAGCTTCTTTCTAATAGTATTAATATGAAAAACCCTAACTTCAAAATCAATTTGAAAAGACCTAATTTCAACATCGAAATATTAATTTAAAAAAATCCTAATTAAAAATTGAGTACAAAAACCCAAACAATATTAAATTAAAACCTATATAGAAAAACAACAACAACAATACAGATCAACAAAGTTAGGGTTTTGAAAAAATATACCTTTTTGATGTTGTTGCGGTCTTTTTGTTTGCCTTTTTTTAGCAACCATAAGCTCTTGCATCGAATTCATCTTATTTTGCAGTATTTCATAAATAATTGGTTATTCCCCATCCCATTTCTATTTCACTAAGTTTTGCCTCTGCTAAACCACGATCTGTTTTTCGCTCAATTGTCCATAAATGGGTTGTTTATCTGATCCATGTTCTTTAGGATAACTCTTACGGACACTCACAACCCTTCACCATTTAGATGCCACGTATGATTTATTTTTTACTAGCTTCAGTGGTGGTTCCAGATTTTTCTTGTCGGGCACATAATAGTTATGCGTTTTCAAATTATTCTCAAAAACACGTAATAATTATGCATCTTGACCGAGTTGACTGGTCAAAATGCGTAACCATTATTCGTTTTCAAAATAGAGTAACAAGAGAATCGATTATCCTTTCTCCCTATTATTTTCTTTCTCATTTAATGTTCTTACCTATTTCTAAATACGGTTCACGATGATTCCATCGATTTAGGGTAGATTGAGATATTGGATTCAAGGGGTTTGTTCAAGAATCAACCACGATTGCTCTCTGTTTTAGGGTGAAAACAAATATACTTAGAATAATACTTTTTATAGGTTTGAAAGATCAAAATCGTACAAGACAAGCCTAAACTAAAAAATGGACGTTCACGTCTTACTTCGGTCACAAAGATGGAGATGATGGGTTGATCTTAGGGGAGGAAAGCAGAAAAAATTGAGAAATCATTGTGTGAGGAAAAATGGTAATGTGTAGTTGAAGACTGGATTTATGACTATGAGTTTGATTATCTCCGAGATGGATCTCCTCTATTAGTTTCATACATTCAAATAGATAAAGTCATTTATTTATAATCTTGTAGTGAACACACTGATTTCTCGTAAACTGTAGAAGTTGTGAAGAGATAGAGAAATGATGATCGTGGAGATTATAGTGGAGTCATGTCCGCTAAGTCAGGAGAACTGTATGACCACTACTTCCTCATCCTTTCAACTTCTCCTTACTGTCCCACTACTTATTAACTTCTCGTGTTGGATGTGTTGCCACATCACACGTTGTTGTACACCGCCAGACCAATACCCCAATGAGAATCCCCCCATGTGATATATTTGATGTATCGCAAATAAATAGTGAAGTCATGGACTACTACTATTTTCGTTAAGTTAGGACAATAACCTGCATAATTAGTGAGGTAAGTTGCTCAGTTCACTAAGTGGTTAAGTAGATTGATCAGTGTCGAGTCTAATGAAAATAATAAGTTTAGTAGTTATGCACTAGCTTAAAAGTATCAAGGCACAAATTTGGAAGTATTTGAAACCAAGATTATACGTAAGAGGATCGAGCAGGAGATGAACATGGTGTTCTCGAAAACTAAGCAAATACTAGGCATGTTGTCCTTGAAAATAAGCATTGGCGCTGGCATTAAGCCAACGCTAAGACCGACTTTGGTGATAGTATTAGGCTAGCGCCATGAATGGCACGACGCTGGTTTTGGCGCTGGTGTTTAGCCAGTGTCAAGAGTAGTGTCTCGCTGGTACTAGGCCATCGCCCTAAGCTTCCAAGGCGTGTCCTTGAGCACCTAATATTGCGCTGAGTTTTATCCTCGAGGACCAAATATTGCGGTGAGATACATCCTCAAGAATCGGATATTGAACTAAAACGCGTCCTCGAGGATCTGTCATTGAGGTGTGATGCGACCTTGAGGATCGGTCATTGGCTAGTCCCAGAATATGACTATTTGGATGTTGTCTCCTATTGCGTATAGTAGTAAATTGATGTTATTTGAACATTGATGCGTATTGGAAACAAGTTCAAGGAATTCGTCCGTGAAAGTTATGTGACTTGAGACTAGTTCGATATGGCATAAATATATTAATATATTTAGAGGGACTACAAGATCAGTATAGAACGCTTGTAGCTATCTGTAAAGACTGTATTCTTAATTCTCTTGCAGAATATATGTAGAAGTACAATACTCATATTTTGATACAAAGTCAAAAATATGCGCGGATATTTCTAGGTTTTTGTTGTTGGGCATAAGGTAATTTTACGATTATAGCCCTTGATAAAAATCCACCATATAAAAGAGGATATACTTAGCTTTTGTCTTTAGGGACTAAGATAAACATCCTTTAGCATTAACCTTATTGGGGATAAATGGATGCTAGTATTGATGCCATGAAAATCAATCCATGAGTAATAAGGAAGCATTGTTGGCGCTAAGGGTCCATGGGATTTAGCTTGGTTCCTTGATCCAACAAGGGTGAGAACCCTTTATATTCACGCCTATATATATAATTCCTTCTCTCCAATTCCTAGCGCCACCTTATTCCCCTTCTATTTTTTTTCTCCTCTTCGTGAACAAGTAGAGAAATCACCGCTCATCACGTTTGCTGCTAGTAATAGAAGCACCACTTCCTTGGGTATGCGTCAGGGAGAAATATTGCTTCCTCGAGCACGTTGTTCGAGAAAAAGCAAACTGTTCCTAGGGTTCACTATTGAGAAAGAGCTTTTGTTCTTCGAGGATACACTTAATAACGAAGATTGAGTCTGTTCCCGAGTACGCCATTGGTGAAGAGTTGTTGTTCCTCGAGCAATCGTTAGCGAAATTTGCTGCTTCCTCGAGTAACCGTTAACGAGGGTTATTGCGTTATGTTTTCCATTCTCAGTACTCAAGCACGCTACCAATAGGGAGCGTCTTTGTTTCCTCCTCGTTCCTTGAGGTCGTTGTTAGCATGGAGAATTCTTCCGTGTTCTCATAAGGTAAGCATTGTTCGAGTTTACCTGATGTACTATATATATATATATATATATATATTGAAAATATTGACACCACTTGCTCTTTGTAACCCTAGATTACGCCATAAGATATCGACAACAAAATTATTCTTCCCGGCTTTGTGAACGATCAACTCAGGTGAGCTAGGATTTTAGTAATTTCAATTCTTGTTTTGTCTTTTCATACAGTATAAGAAGACCATTACTGTAGATTTCTATTTTTTTAATATAGAAAGAACTTTAATCCATTGCATATGACTAGTGAGTATGAAGATGACACCGGTGCAACCTCTAGCCATAACAGAGGGGAAATTTATGATGTAACATCCCTTGAAAACGTACCCCTTTTTCAGGACAGGTTCTTTGAACATATTACCGAAGAAATCAGCATACCTCCCCGACTTCATATGTTGTTTTATTCCAAATTTTGAAAAATCACTACCCTGAGAATTACTAATGAAGTTGTCACGAGATTCTGTTTGCAGATATGGGAATACATAGCTTCTTTTGTTGACTTTAAGACACCCAAGATTCCTCTGCAGAAATGGATAAGATGGTGCAAGGTCATGTTAAATGATCCCGTCGTGATTTATTTTTTTAAAAGATGCCCAAATATTTCATACGGTGGGAGTATATGAGACTCTAAGGATTAATAAGGACGTAAGAGGCCTGTTATCCTTTATCTCCCGTTGGTGTGAACCAACTCATCCAACGGTATGCACATGGGGTGATTTGACGATTACTTTGGAAGATGTAGTTAGTTTGTTATAACTTCCAATTTTAGGGAATATTCCTACCGAATGGTCCACTGATGAGAGACAAGCGAGAGAACCTTGATAAAGAAGATAGAAGAGCTTCAACAAATTTAGGGTCATGCTAGCGCAAATTATGTGAGATGGATTGATTACTGGTGGGATGGTAAAACAAGTGTTGATGGCCATGCTATTAGTAGTTCTTTGAGCATAACTGCATTTCTGACATTCTGATTATCTAGAGATATATTCAAAGACTCTCCTGGTGGTAGATTGAAGCCCTCGGTTGTTCCTCTTACCGTGGCGCTTGCTGATGGTGACTACCTTCCCCATGGTAAATTATTTCTTGGTTCTTTATACCCCCATTTAGACTCTTTAACTTGTAACATGAGGCTCTCTAACAGGTTTATGAAGATCAATTATACATCCATATTGTATTCCTTCAAGCATGGTATGGGAGCATTTCCCAAATTATGTGCCCCGTACCGTGCCTTCGTATCCGGGTAAAGACATTGACTATAAAAGAATTTATCGTTGGATAGGAAGAAATTTACCTTCGTGAACCTTGTTGACTTGATTGATAACCAGAGTGAGGTGAACTTCAGGCCTTGGGGCTCGAGACATAAATATATAATCCCGTCAATCACCTTCTATGAAGATATTGATATTTTCATTTGGTTTGGTCCGAGGAAAAAGACTAATATTTCCACTGTTGGCCAAGCTATATTTATGAACAATTGTAGTCCAGGTTATATCCTTTCCCTTGGTTCAGGAGACTACTCAGTGAAGGAGTATAATATTGATTCCACAACTCGTTAGATGGGTTTCGACCAAGAGGTCCCCCATGGCCGCATTAAAGTGCCCTCTGTTGAAGAATTGAAGAAGAATTTGGATGTCTGTCGTATTGAAGGAAGGAGTCTCCATTTCTTGTATTTTGGTAGAAATGCAAGAGTGTCGGCTATGTATATGAATTTCTAGAATGTAAAGAGGGACCGTTTCAGGAGGTTCATATTAGGATTTCCTTTGGAAGTACGTAGTGTCCTCTCTAAGAGTGATGCGCCTCTTCGTCCAAATTTGAAGAATACCACTGAAGTTAAACGCAAGCTAATTACTGATGCGACGAAGTAGAGTCTTGTTGATTTAAAATAAATGTATGGTTGTTATGATTAATTGTTGATTTACTTCTTGCATTATGTACATTTAGGGCATCCCCAAGCGGATGCTGTTCTTGTTGCTGATGATAGTCCTCAGTCTATGATAAAAGGGCCACAAATGATTCTTCCTGGGAGCATGGATCGACCTCGCAACAAAATAAGTTTTTTGCTTACGATTTCCTTTGATTTAACACACTTTGTAAGTTAGAGTATACTTATCGTTTGGTGATAAATATATTTTTATATATATCCAGTGAGTATGAGCATTCATGATGACCATATTGACACCCCAAAGCTTCGGGGAATACCATAGGCATAGAGGACCATTATGAAATCGAAGATGAAAAGCTTGAAGAAGTATCCCGCACTGGTGAACTTTGTAAAGAATCTGTTTTTGATATTGTGGATGACAAAGTAAATGATAAAGACAAAACAACACCAGGCTCCTCTGTTAGCTTAAACCAATCCCAAGTAAGTTCTTTTTAAGTCATAATAAAACATGTAGGATTCTTGAGTAAACATAACCACATATAAATTTATGAAAAACCTTATAGATTTTCATCGTCAGAAAGTTTCAGAAGTATAGTCCTTGGGAAAAACGTTGTAGAATATTCATACGATATCGGTTTTTGACGGTTGACCCTAATATCCTGATCATAAAAGAATTTTCTACATCCCAATAGGAAAAAATTCAGGTTTTGAGCCTATATGGGGCGTGGAAACGACCTGACAGTAAATTCAAGAAGAATCCAGGAAAATTCTGACAGTTTTCAGTTGTAACATTGCGTACCGTTTCGGCTATAAATCTTAGCTCATTCATCCGATTATCACGCCCTTTTAGTATGTTGTAGTAGACATCCATACAAAAAATTTGGCATATAGTTCATGCTTATATTATTTACCAATTATCCACAACTTTCAGGTTTGCAGGAGGCAGCGCTAACGAGTTTTCTTGTAAAATATCTTGTAATAGATCCGGATCATATATTGCTATTAAAATCACTTTGTAATGAATGTTATTTATATATATATATATATATATTGTGAATGTTATGATCCATGCTCAAATTTTTGATGTTTGAAACATTCTGACCTATTATGCCCGTAATCTGTTATTTTAATCTCGTCTGAGGGATAAGATTCTTAACGGTGCAGTGGACTATACATTACTACTTAGCCAATCAGATAAATACATTAAATTAATACTTTAAAAAAATATATACGTGTAATAGAATTATGCATGAATACTTAGCTAAATAAATATGTCAAACTTACACTTTTTAAAAGAGTGCAAAAATTAAAATTAGAGTTGTCTCGTTAGTGAGAAAAAAACTATCTCTCTCCTCAACCCAAAACTATTCACTACAAGCTGAAAAATGGAGTAATCTCGATCAATGGAACTCGGATCTTGTTAATCAGGCTTGGCCCAAGGTGATGCGCTGATCAATCCAATTGAACTATCTTGATCCTCCTTCCTTGACAACTTTTGGCTGGTTTCTTCTTTTATCTAAAAATCATTTATTTGTTCTTTCTCCTGGTCTCCGGTATCTAGAAGGGCTCATGTTTTGCCTCAAATCTATTCATTTTTTTTCTCATTCAAAAAGTATGATTTATGCATTTAGTTAAGCTCATTATTTGATGCTCTTATTTTGGTTATCCCATGGTTCTATACGCTCACACTTAGCTTATCTCTTTAGAAGCCTTCTTGGATTATCTACTAAATTACTCGTTGAGTCAATCGCAGTGGGACATAGCATAACAATATTTGGCCCAGATTGCTAGGGTTTCAGACCAAAAATGGTCGAAAATTCGGAGCAAACCCAAATTTGGTGGAGCACAAGTATGGACAACGTTTAATAGTAGGCGTAAACATAGTGGACGTCTCGTGCTAGGCGTATTTGATGGAGCCGTCTAATGGTGTGGAACACACAAAGTATACGCATGTACTGGGCATTCAACTAAGAGACCGCCCCACTAAACGTATACCACTCGTACGCCTGATGTGAAGCGTAGTTGATGTGTATGCCTGTGTTGGGCGTTGGCCAAACCATCGTCTATGTGGTGGAATTTGTTAAACGTGCACGTGTGTGGGGGTGGTGTTATGTGCGCCTCTCTCTCCAAGCGTAGATATGATATGAATTTCTCAAGTTGCGTATTTTCTTCTTTGGTACCACTCCATTAAACAAAGATATACTGTGTTTGAAAAAATTGTTTATTTCTCTTCAAGTTTGAATTTCTTATGTGCTCGATCCATATTTAAGTCTTAATGTCAAGTTGTCTTCTAAGACAGAAAAACTATATTAGTATATACAATCGCTAATTGCTTAGGTCTTTTATTAATGATATAAAGTTAGGATTATAATACCTTAAAATACATTTAGCTCACTCTCAAGCTGCGGCTCTCTGTCAGGCATATTTGTGTACATGCGGTAAGCTTACGCCCATCGTAGGTGCACACGATCCAGTTACACGTGTAATTATTAATACTAGATGTGTACTACTGAATACGCCTGTTAATGGACATATGTGTAAGCTTCCGCATGGTGGGGCGTAGTTCATTGTACGCTTGATATCAAACGAACGATTAACCTAACATTTCTCATCATGCGTTCATTTCACGACCGTCCAAACAAAGCGTTTATTTAACGCCTGCACAAACAACAGACGTGTTCTACACCTGTTCCCATGGTCATGCGTGAATCATTCATGCGTTTGACCATATTTTTCTCTTTTACCGCTGCGCTTGACCACCGAGTAGAGCAAATTTTTTGATATTTACTCTTGGTATTTGCTTTTTACTCCTCTCATGACTGTGGATGCTATTAGTTGACCATTTTTTAATCTTTATCTAGTTGATTTTTGACTTTGATACTTTAGAAAGTTTATTCGACACGTTGACTGCAAATTTGATTTTGAATGTTATCCTATTTGTGTTAGCGTCCTCTCTATAGAGCTTTTTGGTAAGTATCGTCAAATTTAAATAGCTTCATTGATAGGTCTAAACCCTTCTTTGAATCTGACTTAATTCATGATTTCTTCTTCACTTCCTTTCAGGCATATCTGGTTAATTAGCCATTTTATGAATCATTAATTTTCGGATGTCTGACTATTATTTATTTTCTTTGCGAATATATTAGTTTTTAATCCGTGGCTGATAGACACATTTTTGTGTCTAAATTACACTCGATTATCTGTTTCGATAGTGTTCATTTTTGTAATTATTATGTCTTTTTATGTCTTTGTAGGTATTTTCGAGAAATAAATATTTGTGGAAAATTCGGCTCAAAAAGTTGTTAAAGGCACCCATCAAAAGTGATTAAGGTACCCACGTTTATGATAAAGGCACCCCCTTTTCATTTCAAATCCGAGAATGGCGGGAAACGTGAAGAAAACTTCTGATAAGGGAGTTACGTGATTTTGTGAGATTTTGAGTGTTTCTAAGTTACCCAAAGACTAGAAGAGATCAACACAAGCTTAAACACATCAAGCGAGAGTGATTCACGCCGGAAAATTGGCTGGAAAATCCAAGTTTGGACGGGAAAAGGACTTGGTTCCTGTTTTGGTTTCAAACAAATTCAGAGATCGATTGGGAGTTGTTTTAAGAGTTTGATTTGACTTAGAAGACTCTCTAGGGTTTGTACACCCTATATATAGCACGAGGGGGGAGAGGCAGCCAGAGCACCGGAAGAAGTTGACAGAAAACTGTTGCTGCTGTGAAGAGGAAGAACACCAAGAACATAAGGCTTCAGTAAACTGTCGCTGGAACAGTCGTCTATTAAGCTGCTGAAGCAGTCGTTTCTTTGCTGCGTTAAACGTCCGATCTTTATTCATGTTCCCTTTTCTTCCTCCTGTAACACGCTGAACCACCTCACTGTAACGCTTATAAGCGTATCAAATCGGCTGTGTTACTTCTTTTTAGCCTTTGTAAACACTTTTTGAGCAATGAAAGATTATTTTGAGTGTGTTTTCTCTACAATGAGCTAATCACCATCACTGGGGTGACGGAGGAAGCCTTTCTTCCAATAATTAAGTGGTATGTCTATTTTATCTATAGTTTCTTTACAATTCTTTTATTATTAATTGCTTGATTAAAATTGAAAAAAATAGTTTTTCTTAAATAGTTGTGTTCTCTTTTGATGAGTCATGCTGGGTTGACTGCTTTTGCTGTCTCATGCTTAGGATTTACAATTATTCTTTTAAAAACCTATTTTTGGCATATTTAGATTAAATTGAGCATATAATTGTTACGTATATCACATAAGTATTGGTGAATGGTGGAATCTTAAACCCTAGTTTTCTTTCATATATTTTTAAATCAAATCTGTTTAATCTTATTTATTTTTAGTAATTAAAAATTAGGTCTAGAAATTAAATCTTCACAAGTCCGAGAATCGAATCTATTTTACCACTATATTGAAACCACATCAATTTTTGGCGCCGCCGACGGGGACTTGTTTTTAGGTTTAGGGTTTTAGATTTATTTTTAGGTTTTTATTTTTAGTTTTATTATTTTACTTTGTTCTATTTTACGTTTCTTTTGGTATTTCTCTTTTTGCTACAGGTTGGATTTTGGATCGAAAAGAAAGTACGCCAATGATTTGGAATTAAAGCTAAAGACTTGGAGTTAAAAGATAAAGCTTAAAGAGCGAAAAAGAAGACGAAGATTTTTATTAATTAGATTTTATTTTATTTTAGATTTTATTTATTTTTTTTAGAAAATTGTATTAGGAATTTGTATTATTTCTGTAATTTTTCTTTTATTTTTGACACTTTTTGGACATTATTTTTGGGACTTTGAACACTTTATTTATTTTTAAACCCTACGGAAGGGTATTATTAAATATAAACTGCTACAGGGAAGGACGACAATTACGATATTGTCTCGGCCCCTTGGGTTCGCACACTGACACAGGAGTCGGTGGCCCGAGTCGACTACAATTGATTCATCCCCCGTCTGGTACGGGAGGTAAAACTCGGTCAAACCCACGAATCCCCTGCAAGTGGGTTTACTGTATTCCTTCGTATGCATATATGTTGAGGAATTGAATACGGTTTTACTTTTCTAGTAAAGGGCAAGAACTGGCCATACAAGATAAGAACTCGGATTTCATCACCGTTTCCTTCTTGCCCGCTATAGGAACACGTTACCAAACGCGAACCTAAACCTTAAAATTTTGACTAGAAAGAGACCGATAGGGTAATGAGCTTATAGGAAACTCGTTCAAAAGGATTGTACTGGTTACTTTATTAGCCTAACTCAAAGTTCAGGAAGATTATTTTAAGTTAATTAGAGCCGCCTTGTAACCCATGGAAAAGTGCCAAAGAGACAGGGTTATCAAAGCTCCTTAGAGCTTATCCTGTTTCTCTTCGACTTAATCTAATTCGGATTATTCTAAGTGGTCTGCTAAAACTGTAACTAGTTTCCTTTCGAAGGAATAGAAGCTGGTCTAGAAACAATCTAAGTGGAACCATCATGCTTTTTGTTTGCTAGATTCAATAGGTTTGATTTGGTTGAGTCGGCCTTGCTTGTGTATGTTTAGAACCCCTTCCGGTAGGATTTATTTTAGAGTTTATTTTTGTATATATTAGGAAGTTTTTGTTAGAAAATGTCGAACTGGTATTATGAGGACCAATACAATGAATATCCGACTGAATTTCAAAATAGACATTATCCATACTATCAACATTGTGTGGATAGTAATCGGGATCACCACCAACCTTTTGGAGGCTATTACTCATACCAAGGTGATCCCAATTACTATTCATACATACACCCGTCTTATGAACATGAACACGAGCAGTTGCAACCTAGAAATCTTGATGATCTAGTTGTTTCTATAAAAGAATCCGTCAAGGAGTTGTCTGAGAGTACAAAAAGGTTTGGATTGAGTGTGACATGAACAAATAGTAGTCTAAATCCATCTCTAGAAGAATCACACGAGCAGATGCAATCTAGTACTCCCCATGAACCTAGTATGCCTCTAGAAGAATCATATGAGCAGTTGCAAACCAGTACCCCTTATGATCCATTTGATTTTCTAAAAGAATCCCTCAGGGAGTTGACTGAGAGTATAAAAAGGTTTGGATTAAGTGTGAATGAAATGTCTGCAAATAATAATATTGCTCAAAATGATCTTAATTGCCAATATAGTGCTACCCTTGATAGTTATTCACCTCCTCAAGAGGACGAGGATAGAATTGGTAACACTACTTATTTAGACGAGGTTAAAACATCTTCATATTATTATGATGATGAGGATAGTATTGGTGAAGAACTTGAAATATACAGGCAGAGTGATCAAGAAATTGTCACTCCAGTTGTGCTTCACGATGATAGTGTTATTTCTAGTTCAAATTCAAATAATTTTAATGATTATTCACCTATTCAAAAGGAAGAGGATTTGACTAGAGATATCACTGTTTTAGACGATGTAGAACTCTCTTGTTTTGAAACCGATAATGGTTTAGAGGAACGGGTTTATCCTGAGAATACTGTTTTAGAGTCCAACGATTTAGAAACAATAGTCTTAGATAACAAACATAGACTCGTAGAGATTTTAAATATGAGTGAGGATGCACCACCATATTATAACCTAGAAGAAGCAATTGACCATTTTCGGGAATCTGACGGTCTAGAAATTAGGAAAATTGTGATTAGTCTATCTAGAGACACTGAAAACTTTAAGTTTGGGGGTGACTATCATTCTCCCTGTGCTTTACCTTTAACTCTTAGAAAGGTCCCTAACTTGGGACTGTGCCTCTACCATTTTACAAGATCATCTTCAAACTAGATTCCCTGAGCCTGTTGACTTCCAGAAAGAAGTTCAGTTGTTAGAAACCCATCCCCTGGTCGATGTGGTTTACCTAGGTAGTAATACCAAGATTGACTTTGTTTTCCCACCAAAATATTTTCTTCCATATGTGGGAACGTTAGAATTTCAAATGTGTCAGTTATTAAGTTTTGAGACTAAGCCTAATTACTTTAAGAAATTAGAATCGACACATTTGCTTAAGAATGACCACCTTCTTAGTAGTCAACTGTGTGGGTCAAATCTGTTTGACTTTGAGGATCCACAATTATTCAGGTTATTATTATGTGCTTCTAAGTTCTTAGTTGAGTTTTTCCATACTTTACAACCTGATCCTGTTGATCCTGCCTATGAGGAAATCCAACCCATGAAAATATTTTATCTAAACCCTTTTATAGAGCCTGAACCTGAACCACAACTAGAAGTAGTTGTTGTAAACATAAAACTAGATAAGGGTGTGCTCGGTTTGTTCATTTTCTTGGCCTGTTGTTTTTTCCTCTTATTTGTGATATCACTATTTGATTCAGACGACCCACAGTTGTTCCGATTATTGCTGTATGATTTAATGAGGTGACTAATTCTTTCTTAGTCTGGCAGAAGACTATAAACTTAGCACTTCTTGGGAGGTAACCCATGCTCATAAAACACGGTAATATCTTTCCTTAAATCCTTTTCCTGAAGTGGTAACAGTTTCTCCTTGTTCATATTTTTGATCATTCATCTTTAGAAACATTGAGGACACTGTTTGATTTAAATTTGGGGGTAAGGGAGAAACTTTTTAATTAAATAATAAAGCTCTAGAATTTAGAAGCTTGTGAACACTTCAGGGTGACACTAACAATTCTAGGTAGATAGAAACTTAGCTCTTTTTATATAGGAATTGGTGTGCCCAGTTAAATGGTCTATTCATAAAAGGACAGAGTTCAGGTGTTAGAAATAACATGATAGTTGTCACCACATCTCGGAGTCTATCTCGACCATATCACCTTCTGTTTTTATTTTTGTAATTTTGTGTTTCTCTAAGTGATTTGGTGGGGCCCAATATCAAATTGTTATCGCCGCTAGGATGAAATAGAGTGTTTGAGATCAAGCCTGATTCTTGCTTTATTCGAAAAAAAAAAGAACAAACAATATTGACACTTTGATAGCAATATGTATGTGTTCTCCCTGTCTCCGTCGCCTAAGCAAGCGCGGAACGCAGGAACCATGGGAACTATCACGTAAGATGCTGATAAGAATGATGCGCTTGGATTCAATTTGATCCAATCATGTTGTCAATATATTTATCGTTTTATAAATCGATCGCTGGGACCCTTGTATATACCAGTTGAATCGATATTAGTATTATGATTAAGACCATGTATCTCAAACCATTAGGATTCATCCTGGCACTGACCTTCAGATAGATATGGGAAACACCGTTCACCTTAGTCAACACGTGCAACCTTCACATTTTCCATGTCCATCTTCTAAATCTTTTTCATTTGATTGAACTTTGATAGATTCTGAGTCTTGTGGTTGAACGATTATCTGAGTAGAGCTCTGTTGTCTTATATATGAATTTTAGTATGTTTGAGTAAACACTCGTGTACATCAATTGGACTCATATAGGGTAATGATTCCCATAGCCGAAGAATTGAGTAAGCCAACTAAATAGCTTGTTTAGTGTCTATCCTTAATCGTTCACGAGTTGCTAAAATCTGGAGTAAAGGTTTTGTGGGTATACCTCTTGTAAACCCTCACGAGACAAAACTCGTCCACTAGGGACACCTAGGGGTTTAACGGCTTATTACATATGCTAAATGTAGTCGCGATTCCTGCGAAAGTGAGTTAGGATTTTATTTTATTAGATTTGCTCGAGGACTAGCAAATAGTAAGTTTGGGGGTATTTGATAGACACATTTTTGTGTCTAAATTACACTCGATTATCTGTTTCGATAGTGTTCATTTTTGTACTTATTATGTCTTTTTATGTCTTTGTAGGTATTTTTGAGAAATAAATATTTGTGGAAAATTCGGCTCAAAAAGTTGTTAAAGGCACCCATCAAAAGTGATTAAGGCACCCACGTTTATGATAAAGGCACCCCCTTTTCATTTCAAATCCGAGAATGGCGGGAACACGTGAAGAAAACTTCTGATAAGGGAGTTACGTGATTTTGTCAGATTTGAGTGTTTCTAAGTTACCCAAAGACTAGAAGAGATCAACACAAGCTTAAACACATCAATCAAGAGTGATTCACGCCGGAAAATTGGCTGGAAAATCCAAGTTTGGACGGGAAAAGGACTTGGTTCCTGTTTTGGTTTCAAACAAATTCAGAGATCGATTGGGAGTTGTTTTAAGAGTTTGATTTGACTTAGAAGACTCTCTAGGGTTTGTACACCCTATATATAGCCAAGAAAAGCCAATAAATCGAGGGGGGAGAGGCAGCCAGAGCACCGGAAGAAGTTGACAGAAAACTATTGCTGCTGTGAAGAGGAAGAACACCAAGAACATAAGGCTTCAGTAAACTGTCGCTGATTGTGTCGCTGGAACAGTCGTCTATTAAGCTGCTGAAGCAGTCGTTTCATTGCTGCGTTAAACGTCCGATCTTTATTCATGTTCCCTTTTCTTCCTCCTGTAACACGCTGAACCACCTCACTGTAACGCTTATAAGCGTATCAAATCAGTTGTGTTACTTCTTTTTAGCATTTGTAAACACTTTTTGAGCAATGAAAGATTATTTTGAGTGTGTTTTCTCTACAATGAGCTAATCACCATCACTGGGGTGACGGAGGAAGCCTTTCTTCCAATAATTAAGTGGTATGTCTATTTTATCTATAGTTTCTTTACAATTCTTTTATTATTAATTGCTTGATTAAAATTGAAAAAAATAGTTTTTCTTAAATAGTTGTGTTCTCTTTTGATGAGTCATGCTGGGTTGACTGCTTTTGATGTCTCATGCTTAGGATTTACAATTATTCTTTTAAAAACCTATTTTTGGCATATTTAGATTAAATTGAGCATAGAATTGTTAGGCATATCACAGAAGTATTGGTGAATGGTGGAATCTTAAACCCTAGTTTTCTTCCATCTATTTTTAAATCAAATTTGTTTAATCTTATTTATTTTTAGTAATTAAAAATTAGGTCTAGAAATTAAATCTTCACAAGTCCGAGAATCGAATCTTTTTTACCACCATATTAAAACCACATCAGTGGCTTGTGAATTATTTTAACATGTGTTTTGATACATTAGAATAATTTTAAGAGAAAATACCCTAAGCTAGCATAATAAACCCAATCCAAGCAAAGATCACAACCTCTTCCCATCCCAAGCTGGATAGGTAATAAGATATATGAATGCGATTTGCACACTCTGTCTTCTAGGAGATTGGAAAACATATAAAAATACCCCTAGAGCATTAACCACACTCAAACCAAGGAAATTTTTCATGAATATGTATAAGTATACTAGTCAATTCTAAAGCATTAACTCTTTAGCCCCCTAACTCAAAACCAACATTCAAACCTCCTAAAAACCCACAACCATATATTATGAAACAAACCTAATATAATCCTCATACCCTAGTGTCATAAAAAACAAAATAAAAACAACTAGAAATAACTGAAATATAAATATAGAGACAAAATAACACATAAAAATATCCAAAAATATAACTAGCAACCACCAAGATCTTTCACTGTCACCAGTTAACCCTTATAACCTCATCTCTTGCACCCCATCTCCGGTTACTCTAGCGAGTGTCTTGTTATTTTGTAATTGGTACATCACAGGAACTATTCAATGATATAGATTTTGTCCTTAATTTGCCAACATTTTTTTTTCGACAAACAAAAAATTTCCAGAAAAAGTCTCCATCCAATCCATATAATAAAACCCAATCATTAAAATTCGGGCGTACGTTAACTCTAATCTTATTTCCTTTGATCAAAATCATGTTCTCTTCAATCAAACTTAAGGATTTCTTTTTCACTTCACATATCTCTCGATTCTTCTTCTCTCTTTCTTTCCAGTACAACGCGTGTAGTAATATATTTAGAACTTTTGTCAAAAAAACTTTAGATGTGCTTCCAATTTCGTTTTATCAGTTAACCCTTCAAATCTAAATTTATCAAAAGTTATAGATGAATTACTAGTCATTTCTCTTTGTTACTGTGAAAGTATTAATAACCAAACTAAGTAATTTTTTATTAAACTTAGCTTAAAACACATGTATGTGGTGCTTCACCTGACATCTGTATTTCCGCCATTAGAATGACATATAGAGAGTTTCATTTAATTGAACAAAAAATGTTTTTTCTTTTCTGATTGCGATGAGATTTTTGTTTTTAGTGCGAAGATGGGATCTGGGTTGTACATGTATATGGGTTTTGTTTTAGGTGGAAGGGTATTTTAAATAATTCTTCATATTCTTTTTTTATTTTTTTTATACGTGTACACTGTATCCAAGCCATCTAACTAGTACATAGATGGAGTAGTTAACGATATGAGGTATTACTGATTATCAATTTATAGGAAAGATAATATAAATTAGCAATCGTTTTAGAGGGAGAAATCGTAAAATACCCCTTGTATGTTTGAGCTAATCTCCCAATTTTGGGATAATATCATTAGATAGCCTAATTATTTGTTTCCTATGATTCATGTTTGAGAAGATTAATGGAGGACAAATATTTAAATTAACGATTATCGATGAAATAATTAATGATGAGTTCTTCAAAATGATCGATGGAAAAGGGAAAGAGTGATTTTGGAATCGATAGCATAATGAAAGTTTGTTACTTAGGTTTTAGATTTTGTTATGAAATAGGGGATGATTGGATTATGGGAAAGATAGTGAAGTAATTTAAAAGTATTTAGACACCCCTTATCACCCTACCCTAAATGGGAATAAAATTAGGAGCCCCCAGTTAAATGGGGTAGACCTCATCAAGCGAGTAGAAAAAGAGCCTAAGGCCAGAGGGAGATAAACAAAATTTGCATTATAAAGGAACCCTCATATAGGGGCTTTTCATGCGATGGCAAAATAGGGTCATTAGATATAAATTTTAAAAACCCCTTATCCATTATATTTTCATAGTGGCTAAACTATCCCAATTTAGTTAATAATAATTAAACTACCTAGCTAATAGATTAGACAAATAATAATTAATCTAAAATAATGTTATACTTATCAAATTAAATCATATTTTTATATGTTTTGTTTTGGTGGGAAGAAAAAGTAGAAGAAAAAAGAGACAACTTTTTGGAGATTTTTGAAAAACCCTAGATTTTGATTTCCTCAACCAAAATGAGTGATTCTAGTGAGAGATTTGAGGTGGGTGAATCTTTTTACGATAACCAAAGCAAATTTTACATATTCATTGATGGAGACCCAACTATGGATAATCTCTTGGATGGTAGAGAGGTTTTTACTCAAAGTGGTGATGGTGAATCTCAACCAAATAGAGAAACTAGTCGTCAAAGTGAAGATTCAATGGCCGAGAATAGTCAGGTATACCTCTAACTTAAACTCTTGGTCTTTTTATTGCTCAAAATTTCTGAAATTACGTAAAAAAAAAGTTTTTTTTTTGTGATTTCAGGCTAACTTACAGTTGGTTTTTCATCTCAAGACTAACCGTAATATGTATTTACGGTTAGATTTTGATAAATAGCTAATCGTAACTGGTTAAAAATGGTGGAAATCCCAATCGTAACATTTTTACGGTTGGTTTGGTAACATCAAGTCCAACCGTAACTCATTATGTGCATGGGTATTTATTACACCAGTTACGGTTGGACCAACAATTCCCAAACGTAAACATGATTACGGTTGGTTTCGATTTTTAAAACTCAACCATAAATAATGCTTACTTTTCATTTTTACTGTTGGATTTTGGGGGTAAAAATCAACCGTAATTTCTTCTACAGTTTGATTCCATACCTTAAAACTAACCGTAAATGTTTTTGTCCTTGTGTTTTATTAGCTAATGCTTTGATATTTTTGGTTCAGCGGGTGCTTGTACCTCATCCAATGTATGCTCAACCTCCTCCAAATGATATTCTAAATGAAGATACTACGGATCACTATTTGAACGAAATGGTAGGTTATATATAAGTTCTTAATTCGTTTGGACAATATTTATAAGTTTTTCTTTCTTTCTAACTTTGTGTTCTTGAACCATGTAGACATGGGAAAGAAAGACAATGCAAAGCAATAGGCTAGAGAACACGGCAAACTTATCATGTGTGTGATTTTTTATAACAACCAAGTGAGTGTCGCCGCTTCCAAATGGTTTGCGAGTATAGTGGATTCCATACAAGTCATGTGAAAAAGGGTACCGTATATGAAGGAAAGACGACGAAGAAGAAGAATGCTATTTTCACTAATAAGAGGGGATGCCCTTTCAATCTTCAATTTGAGACCAACAACAAAATGTTTTTTATCTAAAGTTATATGCGGTCGTCGCAACTATCTACCACCGGAGAGTTTATTAACACATCCTTTTATGGCACGACTCACCGAGGAAGAAAAACTCATAGTAGGTTCCATGACCGAAAAGCGAATGAAACTCATTGATATCCTCGGACACTTGAAACAAATAAATCCAAAAAATATTTCTACTTTGGAGACGATCTACAATGCAAAAGCCAAGTTGAAAAGTGAGAAATGGCAAGAAAGGATCCAAATTCAACAACTAATGTACTTGGGGGAGAAGCACAACTACACTATGTTCCATGAACAAGATGAGGATAAACAAATAAAACATCTTTTATTGGCTCATCCCGAGTTTATGAAGTTGGCATGGTGCTCCCATCAAATGCTTCTAATGGATTGCACGTACAAAACTAACAAGCATGATCTCCCGGTCTTGAATTTTATCGGGCAAACTTCTACCAAGTCCCCGTTTAGTGTTGATTTTTGCATCTTGAGAGACGAGCTCGAATAAAGCTACATGTAGGCATTGGAAAAAGTTAAATTATTCTACGTGGAAGGATGTACCCCTAAGCTGATTATCACCGACAAAGAACAAGCCTTTATGAATGTAATAACAAGGGTTTTCCCGGATGCTCATAATCTTCTTTGCATGTTCCACTGGTGGAACAATATTCAAACCAAGTGCAAACCGATTATTCGGCGAACAAAGAAAAACGAGATAGATAAAATTAAGAAATTACCGGTACCTCAAAAAGAAAAGGCCAAAGAAAAATTCGAGAAGGATGACAAGTTGGCGGAACTAAAATGGGATATTTTCCAAAGGGAGTGGGATTGATGTAGTTTTAATAGTGGTAAATAAAGTGTTCGATTCTCGAACTTGTGAAGGTAATGATTTTAGAAAATATTGGACTTAATATAATTAAATAAAAATCAGGAAAATAAACTAGAGATGATTTTTAGAAAATATGGGGAAAACCAGGAATCAGGAATCAGTTATTTCTAACAATTTATGTGATTAATCGGGTAATTCTTTTAAATAAATTAAGCTCAAATATTGCCAAAATAGGTTTTATGCAAACAAGTAGAGGTAAATCATAAGCATGGGACATCAGAGGTTGTCAACCCAGCATGACCCATCAAACAAAAACACCACTACTGAATGAAAACCGTTTTTCTATTTCGAAACTATGCAATTTTAACAAGTAAAGAATTATAATTAATTAATTAAAAATAGACTTACCACATAAAATTGAGAGAAAAACCTCCTCCATCATCCCAGTAAATATACTTAGATCATGGTGGTGAAAACTTGCTCAAAAGATCTCTTCATTGCTCAAAATATTACAAGGTGAAATAATGGTGTAACAGCTGAACAGATACGTATATAAACGTTACAGAAGATGGTTCAGCCGTTACAAAAGAAAATGAGCAACAGGAAAGAAACAGTTGAAGCAGCTCAATATTAGTGAACGACAGTTCGTTGGAGCTGTTTGTTCTTCACCTCCTTCTTCCCTATACGCAGCAGCAGAAAAGAAAGTTTTCTGTTCACTATTCCAGCGATTCTCCACACTGATTTTCTTGGATTTTCTTGGTATTTATAGGCTCTCCTAACCCTAGGGGCTTCCCTTAATTGATAAGGACTCAAATAAGAGTCCCAATCAAACTCAAATTCTTGTTTCAAACAAACAGCGGCGTGATATTTTCTTCTCCGGCTACAACTCGGATTTGGAGCACTTTTCTCGGCGTCAATCTCTATTTCTTCACGTGTTTGATATTGTTTTGATCTCTACTTGCTTTTGGGTTAGATTGAAATACCAAATATCCCAAAAATCACGTAAAAGAAATCACCAGCAACTTCATTTTGATAACCAAATAGGTTCCCGCCAAAACTGAATTTTTGAAACGTGAAAGGGGTGCCCCCAATCCAAAGTATGGGTGCCTTTAACACTTTTTAAGCCAATTTTTTCACAAATCTTTATTCTTCTAATGTACCTACAAAAGCATAGAAACACATAATAATTGCAAAATCGAATACTAACTTAATAAAAACTAAGGTGCAAATTAGACACTAAAATGTGTCTATCAGGGATCACATGGTCTATCACCAAGGAAGCTTATGAAGAAAATGCTCGTACGCTAGTTGCACGTTGGAGCCACTATCCAAGTGTTGTGAAGTATTTGATGGACTATTGGTTGAATACGCACAAATAAAAGTTTGCATCGACATTCACAAACCAATATATGCACTTTGATAACTAAGCTACAAATACCGCGAAGTCCTCTCACAATCGATTGAAGAAGAAGCTTCATAGTTGTGATGGTGGGTTTGTTGCGGTCTTTGAAGCCATGCATGATTATTTTCTCTGTGACCTTGATAGAGTTAATGAGAATTTCGAAAGAAACCTTTGTAGAAAACACCTCATTTATAAAGACGACCGATGGCTCGAGGGAATTTCTTATAAGGTATCCCATTACGCAATTGATAAGATAATGTACGAAGTTAATTGTTATAGGTTGGGAAAATTACACGGAGAAGAAGAGTGTGCTTGTCCTAACATGTCAAGTTTGGGACTCCCATGCCGGCATATGATGGCCAAGTACGAAGAAGACGGTGTGATACCAATTCAAGATATTGATCCGTTTTGACAAAAATTATCTTTGAATGAACCCATCGTCGAGCAAGATTTTGGTGGATCGTTTGCCGATACCTACATTGGAAAATCTCTAGCCGAGAAATACTCCACATTAAATCGGGCATAAAGGAAAATATGGTTGAGTAAGTTGAGCAACTTCGTGTTTCCACACACAAGGTACGATGTCAAGGAACCAACTAAGGGGAAGAGAAATCATAGGCCTCCAACGAAAGAAAAAAGGCGTGTAGTGCGGAAAAAAGCAAGGGAAATCTTAGAAGAATCAAAGAGAAAAGAACCTTCGGGTTTTGAGCATTTCCAAAAAGAATATGAAATGGAGGATGATAAGGAAGAGGATGTTCAAGGTAGAAACACACGAAGAAGAAGTCAAACGGAACAAGGAGGACCAAGCCTAGTAGATTATAAAGGAAAACGTCTCGCGCTCCAAACAAAATCAAGAAACATAGTTGAGGTGAAGAAAAATAAACGGTACTTGAAGAGCCACAAATGACTACATCAAGTATTTGGGTTGAGTTGATCAATGTTCCCGCCATTCCAAACTCAAGAAAAGTTAGTATGAAAGAATTAGCAAGAAGCGAAGAAAATGCTAAGGGAAATACATCATTGGTTGCAGAGTTGCATACAATCCGGCTTGCAAGAGGATTGATGTAAGCACCATCTAATTTGTCAAGACATGAGAAAGGTAAAATTGTACGAACCGAGCATATTATATATGAAATTATTTGTTATATTTTCCAGATTTTGTTCCTGAATACATAAAAGCCACCAACGATGTTGCCGGCGAGGGTAATTGTGGTTACCATGTGTTCATCGAACAAGTCGGACCTTTTAGTGGAGCAAGATAGTTGGATCGAGACGAATGGATTTATGTACGGTATAGATGTGCGTTCGAATCACGTTCTTACCCAGATTTCTACAAGCCAATGATGGCATCGGGGGAACCGGGAGAACAAGAGTCGGAATTAAACGAGAAGTTCGTTTCATTCGAACGACGTTTAATAGGCAAAAAGAATTTGTCAAGCAACTATTGGATGTGCATGCCAATATGTGGCTAAATACTCGCCAACGTTTCAATTGCATCATCCATTATATCTCACTTGGATGTAGTCTTACATTTGCACCATCCCCATCACACATCTTCTCTTAGTCAATTGTTCGACAAAGGTTGTTCTTGTTGGTGCAAATGTGTCATTTTGTCGGTCTCAAGTTGAAATAAGGAATCCCATTACCCACATTAAGGGTTGATACGATAGCCCACTCCCCAGGTTTTGGTGTAACCGGTTCGAGCAAAGTTTCAAACTTTGGACGACATTACGACTATCGAAAGAAACCCTCCGCACAAATTGTTTCCGACTCGAAGTCGGAATGATAATTTATACATATTGACTATATGTAATACTGGTAGTGAAAATATCATATGTATTTTGAAGGGATCAAATTATAAATAAA
Source organism: Papaver californicum (assembly GCA_023531435.1). Taxonomy (NCBI): domain Eukaryota; kingdom Viridiplantae; phylum Streptophyta; class Magnoliopsida; order Ranunculales; family Papaveraceae; genus Papaver; species Papaver californicum. The sequence goes on along the minus strand of JAJJMC010033717.1, from coordinate 3,255,101 downwards.
TTTTTTGTTGGAATTTTTTTGTCTTTAGTTAGTCTTTTAACAATGAAATCTACTAATCCAGGATATTTTACGGTTGGGTTTTAGTTTTGAAACCAACCGTAAATAAGACTTGAACAAAAAATATGGACTAAACCTAGTTTACGATTGGGTTCGACCTTTAATAACCAACCGTAAATGAACCATAACCAATCGTGCCCAACCGTAAATAAACCTGAAAAGATAAAATTTATATAAAGTACCTTTCTCATTATTTAGACCATATTACAACCCATTAGACCATTAAACCATTACATAAATAAATTAAATTACCACCAACTAGACCACATGACATTACAAAAGTACTAATTCATAGGTTTGCGAGTGAGCAAGAAGTCCTTTAGGATGTTGTAATGAGGTAGGTATTGAAAAGGCTATACTTTCCATCTTTTCCATTCCTGAATAGATCTCTCTAAAACCTCATCTTCGGTTTCACCCCTAAAATTAGGATTCATTTTTTGTCGCAAATATTCACTTGTAGCATACCATACGTAGTTGACCAATAATACGAACTAATGCCATAAATTCTTTAACTTGTTTGCGTATAGTATCATTTCGATAAATCAACTTGACGTGATCACGGTTGTAAGGGTTACCGGTTTCAGATCATAAGTTTTCATAAATGGTTAGCCAATAACTCTGACTCATTATACCAACTTGTTGTCGTTCTTCGCCTCTTTTTGGATAACATAGTACATAATTGCAAAAAATACATAAATCTTCATCCAAAGTAAAATCAGGATCTTGAACCCCAGGTTGAGCCATTATGTAAAATATTAGAGTGATAGTTTAGTTGGAGATGATTGATATAGAAGAAAGGTGTAATTTCTTAAAAAATAAGATGGGTTTGATATATATTCAACCATTCTTCTTTGTTTCCTATATAAACAAGATGTGTAATGATAGACACATTTTCGTGTCTTATTTGATCTCATATTTGTAATTATTAAGGCTCAAATTATGTATTAATAATGTTATTTTCTTTTTTGTAGGTATTTTGAAGAATAAAACGTTTGCGGAAAATAAGGCTCCAAAAGTGTTGAATACACCCATAAAAATTGTTAAATGCACTCTTGATTTGGTTAAGGGCACCCCAATTGATAAAGGCACCCATGCCTTGGTTCAGAGCACCCATCTTCAATTTGAATTCAATATAAATTGGCGGGAAACATTAACTCTCAACTGCGTACATTGGATATTAAAATTTGCATGGAGATTTGTTAGGTATTAACACAAGAATATTCTTGTCTTAAATAGGAAGAGTTTGTATTTGGGTGGGACTTGAAGATCAATCAAGTATATCTCGTGAGATATTTTCTCACTGCAAAAGAAGGTAAAAATATTCTCGGTTTAAAGTTATAAAAATTTGGAAGATTTGGATGAGTACTACTAAAGCAACAGAATCGAGAGATTTTAACTCTCGTGTCTTAAAAATGGAAAAAATAATAGCATCACCGAGATCAAGAATATTGCCGAGAAGAGAAAGAAAATATGGCCGATTGATTGAGAGGATTTGGAAAGATATTGGAGTTGGCAGGCGTTGTCCTATAAATAGAAAGAGTTTTGGGAAGAGTAAGGAGGCTGGCGTGAGCCAGAGAAGCCACAAATCAAAGAAAAAAAAATCTTAGAAAAATTATAGTTCTTCACCGAAGGAGGAAGAAGAAGAAGAAGTAAACCACACACTGAATCTGTCATTAAATATGTTGCCTATTCATTTATATTGAGCTGCTTGTGCAACAATTTTTGCAACATTTCTGGAATAGTACCAGCGGCGGTTCATGGTTTAAATGCTTTGCAAGACCGTGCTTTTCTAAAATCTCTAACTTTCTCAGGAGATAGCAGTCCTATATTAACTACAAAGTAAGTTGTCGATTAAATTTTTCAGTTCTTTTTGTTTTAAAGACACAATTGATCAGTTCTTTTTACTGTAAGCTATATTTTTAATAAATAAAATGGTTTTTTCTCTATCTTTTTCCTTTCTTTTTATCATGAGTAGCTAGAACCCTCACCTAGATTAGAGAGGAAATTCTATTGTGTTTGCTAGTAGTTTATAATTATTTTCTATAATTTTTCTCTTGGTCCTATTTTTTAATTATAATGATAATAATTTTTTCACATGTCCTTTAATGCTTAAATAAATTTTTTTAAGTATTCTTTTTAGAGAATAACATTTTATAACGAAGTTATTGTTAATCTTTTGAAAAAAATTAATTGATTATAGTTCCGTATTTTCCAAGACGTAAATATAATTGTCCGAAATCGTCTTGAGCATTATTTTGAGAAAATTATAGTGAATAGTTACAAACATCTAGTAGGCATAGTTGTGATGAAATCTCGAGTCTTAGGTTTTCTTTCATTTGTTTATATATCTATTTTAGTATTTGTTTTATTTTTAGAATTTTAGAATCAAATTTGTCATTAGCACAATAATTAATTAAAAAATTAAAGATGGCAAATTCTGAAATCCCTGTGGAACGAACCGTGCTTGCATACTGTCTCAACGACAGCCGTGCACTTGCGGTATAAATTAAAATCCCATCATGTAACGACTCAATTTTGAAAAAAGGGTCGTACAAGGTTCCAATGGCCTTATTTTCAAACCAATTAGGGACTCCAACCTTATAGTAAATTCAAAAAAAAAATACGGTTGGGAAAAGGAAGCACCAAACCAACCGTAAGTATGGAGGTTAACAAAATCAGGTTTACAGTTGGTTTCTTGAGTTCAACACCAACCGTAAACCTGATTCTTTTTAACTCAGTTTTACTGTCATATTTACGGTTGAATTTTTGAGTCCCAGTCCAACTGTAAATAATCCTGGATACATTTTTTTGTATTTCCTTTCACTCCAAATTTGTGATATAAATCAAAATTTTAAGCTTATTCTTTCATTCAAACTAAATTAGACCTAAATTGGTTCATTCAGTCATACAAAAACTAAACAAACCTAAGTATTTGGAAATTGAGAAATGAGTATCCATGATTATTTACGATTGGTTTTTGGTTTTCAAACCAACCGTAAATATGGGTTAAAACTGAAAACTCATTATGTAAATTTACGGTTAGTTTCTTGAGTCACATTCCAACCGTAAATAATCACTTTTATTTGTATTTCCTTTCACTCCAAATTTATGTATATAAATCAAAACTTTAAGCTTATTCATCCATTCTAACTAAATTAAACCTAAATTGGTTCATTCACTCATACAAAAACTAAACAAAACCTACGCATTAGAAATTGAGAAATTAGTATCCATGATTATTTACGGTTGGTTTTAGGAAGCACGAAACCAACCGTAAACCTGGGATAAAACTAAAGATCAAATTTACGGTTGGTTTTTGGTTTCCAAAACCAATCGTAAGTTTGTAAGTGTTAAAATTTAAAATTTTGCAGTTTTGCGGTTGGTTTTGGACTTGCGAATCAAACCGTAAATATTTTAGTAGTATGCTTTTTGAACTTGATTTCTCCTTTGTTTGATTTCCAACTTGAAAGTTAGGTAAATAAATCATGATTTCTTACTAAAACTTCTTTATTCGTTCTAACTAAATTGAGTTACATTTGTCCATTAACTCTAACATAAACTAAGAACAAACTAAAGTTCAAACTAATTCGTCCCAAGAATTTAAAATCCGTCCAAGAAAAACAACTAAAGTTTGTTATTCAACATAAAGTTAAATAGAAGGAGTAGATTATTTAACGGGTATTACGAGCACCACCACGACCACGAGTACGAGGACCAGCACGACCACGATCACCACGAGTGCGAGGACCCTGCACATCCTCGACTTTCATCATGTGTCTTATATTCACTAAGTTGCGGCTCACTTTGGCTAGTACCCGCACCTCTTGAATCGACTTTAGCCCTCTTTAAGCTCCGCTCTGACTCATTTTGATTTGGTTCATGAAGCTTCTGTATCTTGTGTTGCAGGGTATTTTGTTCCTTAACGGTCATCAGATCACCTCTACTTATGCACGGAGTCATAGTCGCTGCCAATGCAAGTCTTTTCTTTTCTATTTACATATAAAAATAAATATTAGTCGAGTATTTCGAATCTTAAAAGCATTAATAGCATAAGTAATTTACGTACCAGATTGAAATATATATTTTTTCCAATAATCCACATCAAATAGACCACCCGTGTCCTTTCCTTTACTCTTTTGAATAATTCTCATAGCTTCCGGATCATTATTGATCACATGAGGATGACCAAAATGGTGATACCAACCCAATTAATCTTGTACGACCTCTTTTGTGCCCGAAATTGGATTTACCTCCCGCATTTGGATTTGGTATTTCGGTTTGAAGGGTTGTTCCAAATAGCGATCGAAGGCGTTAGGGTGTAATTAAGTACGATACTGCTGCCTTCCATCACTGAGCCATTAACACACAATTTAAAGGCTTCGGTTGTTACCTTGGTTTAGACAAAGCTATATTGGCGGAGAATTCGACTAGGGTTGGCCATTACGAACCCAAACAGATAGTACAAAAGCCCGTTGTATCTTTGTTGAGCTTTAAGTAAGGATCAACCATAACATCTTCTACGGTGAAATCATCAATTTCCATCCTCTTCTCTATTATCTGAGCTTTTTTCCCATGTTACTGAGTACCGCTGAATCTGAATTTCTTTCTCGTAGGACCAGTAAAATAATCTTTCAACTCTGTCTTAGGAGCCAGGCTCGGAAAGTGGTCATAGACCCATGCCTATGAAGATATCAAATATATATAAGAGAATGCAAAAAAAAAACATACAAACATTGAAATTAACCATATATTACCTGAAGAAGACCAATATTTCCAGCAATTTCAGTAGCTCCAACCCTCGAGGCTTTTCTAAAGTTGTACATCAAATAAGCGAGAGTGGCAGTTCCCCCTGAATACTCATGTGTCTTCTCTAGATCCTTCAACCATTGTAAAAAATGAACGTTGACCCTATTTCCCGAGTTATCATGGAAGAATAAGGTACCAAGGATGTACAACAGGTACGCTCTTGCTGTACGCAAAGTTGTAGTTTCATTTATCACCTGTCCTGGCCATTCCTTCATCTCAGTTCCTCCAAACTTGTCCATCAGACTATGCAACATTAGCTTATTGGTCATACCTAAACCTTTCTTCCTTGCTTTACCAGGTTTATCTCCGATAACCAGTTGAAACTTCTTTTCAGCTTCTTTTATATCCCATCCAAGAGTGTCTTCAACAAGGATATAAAGATCACTCCAAGCCATGTTGTTGTTAAGCCCTCATGCACATTTTTTCCTTCAACTTGCAAGTTAAGAATTTGCTTGACATCATCCGGCGTTATTGTCATCTCGCTGAATAGGAGATGTAATGTATCGGTTTCAGGCCAATATCGTTCCCTGAAGGCTGAGCGAACAACACTATCATATTCCAACATGAAATTGAGCAAACCGGCCATAACGTTGTATTCATCGCTAGAGTACGAACGACACCAAATTCTTTACATAACATCCAATGTTTATCCCTTTGACGAACTAATTTCTTCGCGGTGGTTGTATGATCCTACAAAGAATAGAAACAATTTTTTTTAATCAAAATCATACCAACAAGTTATAATTTGAAGTTAAACAAAGAAAATCATAACAAAATAAAAGAAGTTTTTATATTATTACCTTGCTCTCAGCAAATTTGGCAACCCATGAATTTGGATAACCAAATAATATTGTAGACCTATCTGGGGCCTCACCCCAAAGTCTGCCATTCTTCTTCCTAGGAAACAACACGTCTTTGCCTTCGGGAATATGCTTGCCTTTCGGTGAAGGTTTTTTCCTTGGATTTCTTTCCTTCACTTGTGGTTTGATCAACAACTTCTTCACATGAGGTTTCTTCGTCTTCCTCTTGTGGCGGTTCATTAATCACAATTGCACCTCCACTCATCACCGGTAGATCAAATTGTCCACCTCTGATGTCTTGCATGTTTTCCATGTATGATTGGAGAACATTATCTTCCTCTTCAGGTGGTACAACTTGACTAGAGCTACCACCCACCTCCATATTCATATTCATCTTCTTCTTATCGTTCTTTCTCACACCTCTATTATCTACCCCTAAGTGAATATCGTGGCAAGGGGTGGGAGTGTGATCAATTGGTGTTAAATTGTTACCACTATTGAGTTTGGGTTTTGCCCTATTCTTATTCCTACAACATACAAGCAATACAATTGAACTCACAAGTTAGGTAATTTAAAAAAACACACAAACAAACCAAAAATTGAAAACTCAGGAAATTTTACGGTTGGTTTATACCAGTCGAAACCAACGGTAAATACAATTACGGTTAGCTTTTGACTTCAAAACCAAACGTAAATAATATTACGGTTCGAAAAAGTTAAGCGTAAAAAATCCTCTAAAATAATTGAACTACCAGGAAAATTTACAGTTGAAAATTAACATTCAAAACCAAGCGTAATATATAATTACAATTGAGAAAAACCAAACGTAAAAGTTCAAAAAAATTAGCCTACAATTATTTTTACGGTTGGAAATTGAGAATCGAATCCAACTGTAATATGTCATCTTCATTATGTAAATTTACGGTTGGAAATTGGAAAACCGTAAACGTAAATTTAATGAAAACCCAGTTATGTTTGGAAAACCAACACTAAGTTCTTCAATAATTGTATTTACGGTTCGTATTTTTGTAAAAACCAACCGTAGAATGCTCTGAAAACCTTTTTTTTTACAAATCAATCAATCAAACAAGAAAATCAATCATAAAAAAGAGAAAAAAAAACATGGGTTCTTGTCAAATCATACTTAACATTTACTACGCGTTGTGGTTGGGGAGTTTCAACGCCTTCACCACCGATTTTTTCTTCAATCTCTTGATTAGGTTGGTTTGATTGTTGTTGATTGCCATCATTGCTACCTTTTATACTTTTAATAGGATTCTTCATCTTTACTATAGAGTTTAATCAACGAATATAAATTTTTCTGAATCGCCGATTAATCGAAAACGATGAATTTCAATTGAGAAGAAAATGGGGAGAAGAAGATACAGCTGGAAAAGAGGAGTAGAAATTGAAAATAAATTAGATAGTTGGGGTTTTGTTTTTTTGTTTAGGTTTTAATAAATTGAAGGGTAAATTAGACTTTTTAATGATAGAAGGGTAATGTAGACATTTTCTATTGCTATAAGATGTCCTCTAACCAACTATTTGGTTACCCTTAAATCTAGAAAAAACTCTATATCGGAAATGTAAGGCCAAGTCCTATGCACCTCTCAAAACACCAAATTTGGCCAAAAAGACCCACTATGCACCTAGCAAACCATCAAATTCACCTTTCAAACGCTCAACTTTGAAAGGATGTCCATCGCGACAGAGAATTGGTCGCTCAACAAAGACTATCTCTCCTACTTTTTAATTATTTTAATTAACTTTTATTGTATAAAGGTCTACTAAATATATTATAATATTAATATTTAAAATTTCACCAAACATATATAAAACGATTTTTTTTATTTATTAAGGGTCCTATAAAATATAATTAAATATATTATTTTACTTAAATTTAATAGTTTACCGTAATGGAAAAACATCTCTATATCCATTCACGTGGGTTGACAAATTAATCCGGGGGCATAGGATCAGGCCTAAGCCCCATACGAGGGTTCTTATAAAGGAAAGAGAGATGAGAGAAGAGAGGAGCCAAAAAGAAGTGAAATGAAATGAAATGAAATGAAAAAACACAGATAAGGAAGAGAGAAGCAGAAGCAGAAGCAGAAGCAGAAGCAGAAGCAGAACTAAAAAGAGAAGAAACTATGGCAAATATGAGATTAGCAATGGATTCAACATTCTGGGACTTGAATGTTTCAACTCCACAAACCCTAGATGGTTCTGCTAAGTCTATACCTGGTGAACCTTTTCCTCTCGATGGAGCTAAAGCTAGTCGTGTACTTAGAACTCAACAACTTTCTCTTTTGAGTAATGGTTTTCCTCTTGGTATTATTCCTTCATACTCACCTACTTCTCAAAAGGAACTTGGTTCTTTTTCTATGCAGTCTCTCTTGCTTAGACCTTCCACTTCCAACTGGTAATACTAAATTTCAGTTTCTTACCTGTTTATTTTGTGATCACTGTAATGGGTTTGTTATACATTTTGATTTAGTTTTGTTGATTGAGAACAACGGGTTGATGAAACCCTTGTTCACTTTTTCATGTTTAGAAATCAATTTTCTAGTATTTTCTGTGATGGGTTTCTTTAGGTTTTCATGCCATAATCTAAATTCCCTGTATGTGGTATAGGTGGCTTGGATTAGTTGGGCAGTTTCGTCCAAAGAAGCTTATAACCTCTATTAAATCAGAATTTGTTGCGAATAATGACTTTGAATTGCCTGCAATTAAAGACATTGCAAAGCATATCGTGGATAAGTCAATATATTCACTTGGTTTATGCACACAGCTTTCTGTTGGTCCTGATTCATCACTACTTCTAAGTACTGAAAAACAAGGTGACCGGAACAAACGCCGTTCAAAAGCAAAGTTATATCACAAGGTAAGCATGCCGAACATGTCTCAATTAGATTATTGTTGTTTGATAGATATTACTCTCTTTGGTTTCTCTTTAGCTCCTTAATTTTGATGCATCTATATGTATTCCATCCTTTTTGTTTAGTTCATGATCAAAAGAAGTATTCACCTGGGTTTAATAGAAAAGGCGTCGTCTTTAATTTAGAGTTGTGATGTGCAAAGCACAACCAAGACATCAAAGATCATATTGATGTTAACTTTAAGTGTTCGTCTAAATATCTTCGTTATTATGGTTTATATTTCCTTTGCACAAGATATGACCATTGATCATTTTTTAAGAAGCATGTAATGTATAAGGGCTATAATACCACCAAGGTGTTGTTGGCCATTTGGTTTGATGAGCATGTTTTGAAATATGTATTTCATTGTGTATAAAGACGACGAAAGATCCTCCTCCTACTGTTTACATTGTTTTGTTAAGCGACCAGTTAGAGATTGGCTGTTTGCCATAATATTTAGCATCTACTTGTCTGCATAGGTTTTTCATTGGGCACCATTAGACTCCCTTTAGTAGCACACCTATTGACATACTTTTGTAAGGTTGCAAGTTGTCATATGTCTCTTCAGTGTCGCCATTCTGTAGGTTGCAAAATTTATTGTAGGATTATATTTCATCCTTGTTGTCGATTTAAACACTCGTATCATAGTATGGTACACGCATAGGAACAGTACCACATGCTTTAAATGCGTATTTACTCAGATGTTGACAAAGGAGGATTGCACATCACCACTTCCTTATCTAAGGTACCTATATCGGTATATGGTTATCTTTATCTCTAGGTGAGGATATAATCCTTGTTACCCTCACAAGTATCGAAACAATGTGATATATATATATATTTGAATTTGAGACCTCAAATACACTTAGGATTTTTTACATGTATCTTACTTCATTACACAGTTGTCCATATTAACTACAGTACATATTTCATTGTTGAAGATTTTGTTTTAGTAATTTTACTATGACTGATAAATTTCTATACTCTGATACCTTTAGAGAGACTTCTTTGAGGCTGTAACCTGTTCTCCTCGGTCTTGCATTGTAGCTTCCTGATCACGACATCACAATGGAAGCAGCATGGCCGGAGCTTTTTGTTGACCGATATGGAGGATACTGGAATGTACCCGAGTCAGTATCTTTAGATTTATCATCCATAGTTTCAGAATCTGGATTGAGGTACCGGTTGGGTATGCAAAAAGTTAGTGGCCAACCTCAACCTCTTAGTGATTCTATTGGTAAACCACCTTTGAATCTGATGCCTGGATTATGCGCAAAAGCTGGATTTTCTTACGAAAAAAGCAGAGATATATGGAGACAGAAGGAGACAAAAGATGATCTTACGAGAAAGACAGACCAGGGTGCTTTTTGGTGGCCATCTTATGATGTACGTCTTAAAGAACCCCGTGCTGCAGTATCTGGAATAATTGGTAATTCTGCTCTACTAACTGCCTTTACTCATCAATCAATTTGATTTTCTGATTTCATCATTAACTGTTGGATTTAACCACTTTTTCCTTAATCTTTATCATCAGTCACAAATCACTCACAATTTTATTACTATGTAGTACCTGTTCGTATCTCTTGTCATTCCTTTTTGTTTATCACTGTTCATTTTGATTTTTGCGTGGCTGTTGTTTTATTTTGTTTCTTGGTTGTTATACTGGTGATACGATGTGGCAACGTTTTGAAAACCTATATTTCATGATGTTATTATTTTTTTCTATGCTTACTCGTAGTGGCACATATTCATGTTAGAACAATTCATTTCAGTTTTAGTATAACTACTCTGGTTTGGGTTGTATTACCAAGTTCCAAATCATCTAATGCTTATCTTCATGTTAGGCTGACCAATGGAAAAGTATCTCCAATGATGTTATATTGAAACATAGATTGTTATCCCCAATATAACTTTAGAATATCTGAAATTCTTAGGGTTGTAAGTTATTTTTATTCATAAGTTTTGATCTCTGCCACGCCTTTACATTAGGTGGTACCTGTACTGCCTGGTTGACGGGTAAGGGAAGCTCAGTGGCTGAGGATTCATCAATTCAAGTGGGAGAAAGTGGAACTGTTTCATTGCATCCGAAAATAAGAAAACCATTAGTCGCTGATTTGTATGGTTCTGTTTGCTCTACTTTTCAACATGGAAAATTCAGGAAGTCATATGGAGACCTGACTAGGGTTGATGCTAGATTGGACATTTGCTCGGCTTCCGCTTTCGCCAAAGGTGCTGCAGATCTTGTTTCTAATGTCTTTGGAAGTTCTTCAGCTAGCAAAGAAGTAAATCCGCTTTCTTCCCCAAGGCTTAACCTGATATTACAACAACAGGTATTTTCTTATATTTTTTAGTTGTTTTTGCACATATAATTGGAGGATACTATCTCTCAGCCATCTGCTGGAATATGCTAACGTTGTATCTCCTTACTGAAGTAAACAATGTAATGATTAATACGCAGGGTTAAACCCACGACAAATATCAGATGCTAAAGCATTTTGAATCACCAATGACACTATTGATAAAAAAAAATCAGTTGAATTCTGTCCACTTTCTTCTTTTTTCCTCTTGATGATGATGTGATCACATCTTTTATATAATGCAGGTCGCAGGGCCAATTGTGTTTCGAATAGATTCGAAATTTTCACTCGGCTCCTCGGTGTCAGGCGGAAAGCGGGGTCCGCATATGGAGGACATCATGTACAGCTTGAATTATTCTCTAAGGCTTCTCCGTTCAGGGAAAGTAGTTGCTTGGTATTCACCAAAGAGGAAAGAGGGAATGATTGAGCTCCGCCTTTTTGAATTTTAAATTCTTCCTTGCTGATTTTTCACTCTAGTTGTTAGTTTAGACAAGTTGTAGGTACATATTTTCATTTACCACTGTAGGAAATGTATCTTTTGCAGTTTTCCAGATGTTCTTTCCTAGGGTAGGAAATATAATTTAACGGCCTCTCAGCTTCATGATAATGATATTTTCCTCTAATTTCACCTACTAATCTGGTACAAGATGCACTACCCGCTTTACTTGAGGGGTTGACTTCACTGCCTTTTCGTGAGATTCATCTTAAGCTGAATTGGATGTTGATCTTATGCTCGATGAATGTGATAGCAACCCTTCTGTTTTAGCATATTGCCGAAGTGGTAGGAACTCACCATATAGCCTGGTTTTCGTGGGGGTGGGGGTGTACGTCTGAAATGGTCGAGGCCGTCAGTCTCTGACTTTCTTACTTTCTTGAGATAGTTACAGGATCATTCCAAGGCCGCCGTGCCACATTACCATTTGTAGGTCTCTAGACTGTTATCCTAACTGTGTGACTGCGTTAAAACGTGGGTTTACGACTACGCAACTACACATAAGATAAGAGATGCCACACTCTGGCATTGGCATCTTGTACTTCTTTGTAATTGGTGTATTCCCCTCTAGGATTTGTACACGAGCAACCAAATTATTGTAAGCAAACTTCTTTATCTATCCCTTTTCCTTCTTCCATCATTGAAATATAAAATTCCTTATCTAAAACTAGTTGTGCGACCATCTTTTTTCTTGCACATTGACACTGGATAAGGTTATCCATGTTCGCTCCACTTAAGTGTCCTATTTGTTCCATCGCAACTCGAAATTTTCATCCCATCAACGTCTTCGGTAGATATAACGAAGTTACAAATTGTAACACCCAATATCGGCAGTGGTTGGATGAATAAAATATATGTAATAATATACCTTAAACTAACACTAAGTCTTTTTAAGCACAAATGGCTTCATAGTTTGGGAAAAAAACTTTGCAGTTAAACGTGCCGTGCAGGAAGCAGTCCAAGGATGGATGGTTTTTTTGGAAGCTGTTGACCATCAAAAGCCCCATATTGTTGGATGACCGCAATAGCTAAGTGGGGGAAATATCAGTTTATAATTAAAAACATTGTTCGACGTTTAGTAGTTTCTATAAATTTCAGTTATTTCATCATATAACATATTGTCCAATGTGACACGTTGTTATATATACCCATGAGTAATTGTCCATCATTTTTATAATCCAACAACTTTTAGTGCCTACTTTCTTCAAATGTCTTCCCAGTCTTAGTGATATCACGATTGGTGTATTCATGGATAACATGTTGTACCGAAACAATCTTGTTTTGACTACTATCCAGTAGCTCCTTTAATCGGCCGTGAGTCTATTCTACCATAATTGCTGCCTCAAGTTTGAAGTGTTTATAATCATACATAAACGCATACACAAACCTGGTTATATGTGCGTTTTAGGGTGAAAAAAATATTATAAAAAGTACCTTCTTTAGGTTCGAGAAATCAAGATCGTACAAGACGAGCCTAAACCAAGAAATGGTCGTTCACGTCTTGTTTCGGTCACAAAGGTGGAGATGATGGGTTAATCTTAGGGGAAAGAAACAGAAAAGGTTGAGAAATCACCGTGTGATGAAATTTGCATTCTGGAGTTGAACTATGGTGAATGCTAGATTTATGACTGTAAATTTGATTATCTCTGTGAGATCTGCCTTTCTGAATATATAAAGTCATCTATTTATAATCTTGTTGTAAAAACATTAATTTCTCGTAAGTTGTGGTGGTTGTGAAGAAGTGATAGCCGTGGAGCTTGTAGTGGATTCATATATGTTATGTCAGGAAGACTGTACGACCACTACTCCCTTATCCTCCCAATTGCTCTTAACCGTCCCACTACTTATTACCTTCTCGTCATGGATGTGCTGCCACATCACACGTTGAAATAAACCGCCAGACAATACCCCAATGTGAATCCCCCCATGCGACATATTTGATGTCTCGTAGAAAAATGGTGAAGTCATTAATGTATTTTGTAGACAATGGTAAGAAAAGATTCGTTCAAGACTTGTGAAGATATGGTTTTAAACCTAATTTCTAATACTGAAGTAGAAAACTATCAATATTTTAAAAGAACCCAAGACTCTGGATTCCACTACTACTTTATGACTGGATGATACTATAAAGATTTTAAAACTCTAGTTACCTATTGAGTCCTTTATATCTTAATTCACTAATAATCAGACAGATTTTCAAACATTATATGTAAACATTAAACATAGATTATCAAATGATTTAACAAAGTATAACCTATCAAATAAAATATCAAATAATTAAGAAAATCATGTGATCAATTTAAAACTCTGCAAAAAAAGTGATTGAGTGAATCAAATAAAACTAGAGTAAATTTAAAAGATATTACCCATCAATCATACGTAAATAACTTCCTCCATTGTCTTGGTTACGTGAGAATTAGCTCATCATAGTAAAACAGTCTTCAAAAAATTTATTTATGGCTCAAAAGTGCTTACAAAGATGGAAAAAATCAAAAATAATGAAAACAACGAATTTGAGACGTTTATACACGTTACAAAGTTCTCGTTGTTGTTAAAGACTAAAAGTAACAGTCGAGTAAGCGACTGATTCTGGGTGCTGTATAGAGAGAAGGTTTTAGCAACAATTTCTGCGACAGATCTGCGCACCCTTATGTTCTTCATCTTCCTGCTGCTGCGGAATCACTCTGTAGTGATTTTTTTCTTCTCTGAAACCTTCCCCAAACTCTCAATAGCCTCTGTCTTCGACCCCTACTCCTATTTATACTCCTCCACATCATTAACTCATAAAATCTCTTCCAAATCTTTATATTCTCGGCTATTTTTTTCTTCACGAGATTATTCTCGATTTGATTTTTTTTCTTTCCTTAAGCAAAAATATTCGGTGCTATAGCTTTTTCTTCTTTCCAAATATCTCAGAAACTTTCTCATCGGGTAAATATTATTTCCAGGTTTCCGAAAGGCAATCCCAGATTCTCACGTGTACTTAGTTAGGGAAGAATCGATTTTAGTTTTATCTTTTTTTAGTTTCTTTATCACGTACAAATACCCTTAGTAAGGCAAGAAGATATCTTGTCTTAATATTCCCCAAAGAAGTCCAAAGCTACCGATTATATCTTCTTAGTTTCGATGGTTTAAACTTTCCTGCCATTTTCAACTTTCAAACTAAGAAGAAAGGTGCCCTTATCCAACATCTGGGTGCCTTTATCGTTTTTGTTTGGTGCCTTTAGTAACTTTTCTGGTGCCTTTAACACTTTTTCAATCCAATTTTTTCAAAAATGTTTATTTCTCAAAAATACCTATAAGCACATAAAATAACACAATTAGTACAAAAATGGACACTAACAATATAGAGAATTGAGACAAAGAAGACACACAAATGTGTCTATCAGTCATGGACTACTACTATTTTGGTTAAGTTAGGACAATAATCTGCTAGATTAGTGAGACAGATTTTTTACTTCACTTAGTGGTTAAGTAGAATGATCAACGTCAAGTCTTGTAAAAATAGTAAGTCTAGTAGTAGACTGTATTGATATGATTTGAGCGCTAAGCTTTGATGAATAGGATGTGAGCGATGATTTCTAAGCAATGGGATGTAAGCGCTCAGCTCTAAGCAATGAGCTGTAAATAGTTATGCCAGTCGTGAGCATTTGAGTAAGCTGAGTACTTAGTGATGAATGACCAATGGTGGTGTTTTAAGTGATCCCAGCTGAGAGGAAAACTTGTATGATATTTGTAACACAGACCATAGAGGAGATAACTCAGATTCAGAATACTCGTGAGCAAGATAAAGAGATTGGTATTACACCGAGAGAAGTAGGCATTAGTTACCGCTAGTACTGGTAAAGTAAGACCAGTATAGCCTTGGGAACTATTGCGCTAGCATTACGTTAGAATAATAAGTGCCAGCGCTGTGAGAAAGTATGGCGATAGCCTAGTGCTAGCGCCGAGAGTAGAAGTCTAGCACTGACAATAAACCAGCGTTGTTAGGTATGGCGCTAGCACTAGACTAGCGCCAAGGTAGTATATATTGGCACTGGACTAGTCTAGCATTGTGAATAAGAGAGATAGCGCTGGCAGTATCCAACACCGTGAAGAGGGGATCTAATGTTGTGTGTTGCTTAGGTTAGTGCTTGTTTGTACTTAGTCCTTTGAGCGGTCAACATACACATGTTAACGTTAATTTGACCTTTGGCGCCAATCTTTAGCCGCAAGCCATTCTTGTGAATGTTAACATATTTTTTCTTTAGTAGACGAACACGTAAATGTATTAGATCCTGAATTGGGCATAATGTCAGAATAGCTTCATAGGATAGAGATGAGAAGAGCTATGAATAAGTTTAGCAATTCATTTATGTGAATGAATCTACAATTGATAGAACTTCAAGCACTAAAGATCTATGTGGGTACTGTGAATGCAGTAAACCGATACTGTCCAAATAAGAATTTGAACATCTATGTGTATACTGAACAGGTTCAAGGAATTCAACCTTGGAAGTTCTTCGACTTGAGACATGCTCATTATTGCTTTATAATCAGAGAACATCTAGCAGTTGTCCAATCAATGTAGATTCAATAAAGAGGTGAGCATAGTATAATTACTGAAATACTCAGTAAGTGTGCACAATATATATAGAATACTGATAGTTCAGTTGGGCAAAACCCTAGCACATATATATTCATAGACAGGTGTAGATGGTGGATTTTTAAAAAGGGCTAGAATTATAAAATTGCCCTCTGCCCGGCAGTAGAGAGCATAGAAATATCCGTGCATATTTCTAATTCTATATCGAATATATGAAATATTGTATCTCTATTTATGTTCCGCAAGAGAATTAAGAATACAGTCTCTACAAATAGCTACATGCGTTCTATATTGATCCCGTAACCTATCTAAATACAAATAATATATATTTATATCGAGCTAGTTTTAAATCGCATAACTTTCATGATTGAATTTTCTAAATTTATTATTTCGAATGCGCATCAATATTAATTTACTGCCATACAATATATATATATATATATTTATATTTTTATTAATTCCATTAATATATATTTATTGGTACTTGTTTTCGTACTAAATTATATATTTATTATGTTTTTGTAGGTACATTAATAAAAACCGTCTCTGACCTGAAAAATACAGCTAAAAACGGCCAAAGAATAGAGAGAACGGACTTTGGTGCACGCGATATACCTGAAGTCTCTAACAATTTTAGTGGCGGCTTACGGGAAGCTATTGGGTCTTCTTAAGTTACATCATGGCACGTGCCACTTCGCCACTTTTTGTTTCCATTAACAGATCAAGTTTGTGCCATAAACAAATTCCGGAATATTCATGTCTTTTCGGAAAACATATACGAACCACCTTATAAGTTTATATGGAAATGAATAAAGTATGGGAAGAGCTCTTCCTGTGGGACCCATGGGCATGTAACAAAAAGTTAAGAAAAATCTTAAGATATGAGCAGAATATATGGAAGCCATGTGAATGAAAATATTATTTCCATTGTTTGAGAAAATGTAATATGCAATCACATTACAGAGATTCGTGGGACCGACTATAACCAAATTGAATTTGGAGGGGAAAGATGGTGATTGGCCAAAGGGTATAATTAGGCTGTGGTTATATATATAAAGAATCTACATATAATGGGGACAATCCAGCAGAGAGAGGGGGGGGGGAGTTGGAGTTTTAATTCACAGACGATCATTTGAGGTTTTTAGTTCTTTTTTTTTGTTTTCTTTTATAATGGATAACTAGTTTCTGCTAGGGTTATGGAGGAGCAGTAAAGAACTCATATATTTTTAAATAAATTATTCTTTGATCTTTAATTGTTTTATTAGTTTCTCTTTAATTACAGTTTTGTTCTTAAACCGTTTGGGATAGTCGTCGGCTATAAGTGAAGGAAGTTATAAATTTTTATTAGCAACGATTGTTGTAGTGATTTCTAATGTCGTATTTTCTGAGACATGAGATTGATTTCAATACTGTCTCGAGTTATAACAAGAATATTTATAGAAAATAAATGATTATTTTACATACTTAAACTGGTGGAATCCATAACCATAATGTTTTCTCTTTTTGTTAATTATTTAATTTATGTAGTTATCTTTTTATCTAAATTCACATCTACAACAATTTCTTCGTTTTTAACACATAATTTGTTTATTAATTAGAAATAGTATTATCAATCCTCGTGGGAACGACCCGTATTTGCCGCTTCTACTGTGTAGACGTCGTGCGATTGCGGCTATAGGTTTTACGCCTATCAGTTTTTGGTGCGGTTGCCGAGGATTGAGAATTATTAGTTTTGGTTATTTACAATTTTTGTGCTAATTAGTTTATGATTTTTATTTTATTTTATTTCTAGAATTTATTTGAGTATTATTTTTGTCTTTGTTGTGCAGGTAATATTTTGCAATTATTGTGGAAAATCGCCTACCAAAAAAGGTTAGTATATTCCCAATTTTATTTTTTAATTTCTATTTTTAGATTTTTATTTTGTAAATAATTAAATAAGTAAACTAGGATTTCCTTTGTATATCTTTTAGATTTTATTTTATTTTGTATATAATAAAAAAAAATATGTGCACACACCAATTGTATCGTCAGACTACCGATTCTTAGGAAAATCCGTGGAAAAGTAAGCTGAACTCGTGCCTTGGGCCTTATGGGAGTTACCAACTGAAATTACACAAGCCTTAGCCTCATACCTTTGACCAGTCTTTGACTATAGGTATATTTTGCTAAAGTAACCTAAGCCTACCCAATTGTAGTTGACCTTGCATTTGCACGTGTACCCAAAAAAAATGTCGAACTTGTATTATGAGGACCGATACAATGATTATCGACCCGAATTTCAAAATGGACATTACCCGTGCTATAACCACAGTGTGGATAGTACTTGGGACCACTACCAACCCTGTGGAGGTTATGGTTCATACCATAGTGATCCAATTACTACTCGCATTCTCACCAGTTGTACGAACAGGTAAACAAGCAATATTATATTGAGAAAAATGTTTGTTCTCCGTCTTTGGAGGATTTAATTAAACAGTTGATACCCAACACTTCTTATGATGCTAGTCTTTCTTTAGAAGATTCACTCAAGCAGTTGGTTGAAAATTCACGTAGGAGTGACATAGTTTGGGAACAAATTCATGAGACCTTCATAGAAATGGAAAAAAGACGGCCAGCTCATAATATTGCTTTAAGTGAACTTAATTGCCAAAACAACGTTTTCAATTTCACTATTGATAATAATGATGAATATTTACCTAATTTAGAGGGCGAGATTAGAATTGAAAGCATTATCTGTTTAGATAAGGTTCAACCATCCTCATATTATTATGAGGAAGAGGATAGTATTGACGAAGAATTTGAAATTCGTAGTTATAATGACGAGGAAATTTTTACACCATTTGAGCTTCATGATAATAATGATGTTTCTAGTTCCAATCCTAATAATATTAATGATTATTTACATATTCAAGAGGAAAAGGATATAACTAGAGCTACAAATGTTATAGACGATAAAATATTTCTTTGTTATTATGAAGACGATGATGGTTTAGAGGAACGAGTTTATCCTGAGACTAGTGTTTTAGAGTTTAATGATTCAAAGACCGTAGTACCTGACGAAGATGATAGACTCGTATAGAATTTAAATGTGAGTGAAGGTACCCCACATGATTACAATCTAGATGAAACAATTGACCATTTTCCTGAATCTGAAATTAAGGAAATTGTGACTGGTTCGTCCAAGGACAGTGACCACTTTAGGTTTGGGGGTGAATATTATTCTCCCCGTGGTTTACCTTTAACTATTATAAAGGTTCCTTACTTGGGACTTAACGTATGTGCCTCTACCATATTAAGAGATTATCTTCATGAATTATTTCCAGAACCAAATAATAATGTCCAAAATGAACTTCAGGTGTTAAAAACTCATCTTATGGTTGATGTGGTTTACCCAGGCGATAATACCATAATTGACCTTGTTTTCCCACCAAATATTTTTCTACCAAATTTGGGAATGTATGAATTTCAAATGTGTCAATTTTTAAATATTGGAACTAAATCTGATTATTTTAGAAAATTTGAATCGACACATTCTCTTAAGAATGACCACCACTCTCATAAACTTCATTATGGTCAACTAAGTGAGTCAAATTCAATTGACTTCAAGGATCCACACTTATTTTTATTATTTTTATATGATTCGTAAATTGTGACTAATCCTTTCTTGGTCTGACTGAAGACTTTAAACTTAGCGCTCTATGGGAGGCAACCCATATGCTTTTGGTACACGGTGTTAATAATATCTTTCCTTATCTCTTTTACTTTGTTTGTTATTTTCTCTTTATTCATGCTTTCGTTCATTTATCTTTAGAATATCGAGGACTATGTTCAATTTAAGTTGGGGTGTAAAGGACAATTTTTTTTAAAATTTAGTTGTACCAAAAACTCCAAAATTTAGAAACTTGTGAACAATTCAGGATGACACTAACCATTCTAGGTAGATGGAAACAAAATTCTTGTCTATAGGAGTTGGGGTACCCATCTAAATGGTTTATTCATAAAAGGACAGAGCTCAGGTGTTAGAAATAACATGATAGTCGTCACCATATCTCGGAGTTGTCACCATATCACGTTCTGTTTTTTTTTTTTTTTTTTTTTTGCAACTTTATGTGTTTCTCTAAGTGATTTGGTGGGTCACTAGTATCGCCTTGTTGTCGCCGTTAGATGAAGTAGAGTGATAGAGATCAAGCCCTATTATTTTAATTGAACTTGACCAATATTTATAAAAAATGAAAATAAATAAATAATTAATTTATTTTCAATAAATCAACCACTGGGACCCTTATATATACCAGCTGAATCGATATTAGTATAAGGATTAAGACCAGTGGAAGCGTATCTCAATACATTAGAATTCATCCTGGTCGCGACCTTCAGATTGATATGGGAAACACCGTTCACCTTAGTCAACATGTGCAAACTTTATCATCTCCATATCCATCTTATAAATATATTCATATGATTGAACTTTGGTAGACTCTGAGTATCGTGGTTCATTGTACGACTTTCTGAGTAGTGCTTTATTTTCTTATATATGAATTTTAGTACGCGTGAGTAAAAATTCGTGTACAACAATTGGACTCAAAACAGGGTAATTCTTCTCATAACCAAAGAATTTAGTAGCCAACTAAATAGTTTGTTTAGTGTCTAACCTCTTGTCTTGATCCATGCTGGTGGTCTTGTTAACTTCATCAACTATTCATTCTGCATCTTCATCTCTCACTCCATAAATGTGGCTCTGATGAATCAAGATACTCCAAAACCATAAATTCTTCTAAGAGATGAAATGAGATTCTTTTTTGTCCAAGAATTAGGACCTCCACCCTTGATCTAGCTTCTCAGAAACCCCATAAGACTCCAAACCTTGAATCCTTCACTGTTTTTCATGAGGTCCTCACCTCAAGCCTTCACCATCATTGATGAAGTCATCCATAAGGTCACCATCCATGAAGTCTGTCAAGATCATCATCCATGAGGTCGTCTGCCATGATGTCATATATCATGAGGTTCTCACCTCCTATGAGACCCTCACTCCCTTATCAGGGTATCACTTCCTCTTAGACATCTCATGAAACTCTAGCATGCTCACAATGTCAATATCTCCAACATTAGCTCCTTCTACATGACTAAAATTTCCCCAAGGCTAGAACTTTTCTTAGAGCCAAGATTTTCACGGAATTAAGATTCTTCACAGGGTTAGCATCCTCATGAAGTCAGCATCTTCACAAAGACAACTATCCCTAATGCCATCTCAATATGGTCCCAGTTTTTCCAGCATACCTTTCACGTCAGCGCTAAACGACAACCAACTTCTCCCTCTCCAGTGTTGGAAGCTATTACTTTCCTCTTTCCCCGACTCTCACCATGGCGTCAACCTTTATTTATTTTTTATCTTGCTGGCGACTACCCACTCACTCATATTCCATGTAAGAAAACTAATTTAAGTTGGTTTCACTAACTTACTTCAATACATGGTTAAAGCACCATCTCGGTCCGCTTCTTTATTCATCGTTGTTACTCCTACTATTACTTTTCATTCTAGAACTCGAAAATAGGCAATAATTGGTAAGCAACATGGCAAAGCATACTTTACAGAATTGTTATCCCCGCATGGATCAAGCCAGTGTGATGAGTTATCCCTAGCATCTTTCCATGAGTGATGAGACTCTATTGCAGAAGAGGTTAAAACATAATAAATGAGGATGTAGGTGTAACCTTGCCATGAGAGTATGAGTTTTGATGTAGACGGTCTTGTCGCTAATATTGTTGTTGATCGAACCTTGCGTTGTTGACTCTTCAAAAGTGAAGAAACCTTCAGTCCCCAAGTATAACTTACTTGGATTCACTACCAGGCATGAGATAGTCTGACGATGTCATAATAGGACCATGCCTCCAGGAATTTGAAAGGGCAAGGGAAGTCATGAAAGTTGGAGTCGTCCTTTGTTGTCGTTTAAACGCTGGGGAAGGAGCGAGTATCTGAACTGAAGTTGAAGCCATTTGTTGGCGTATGTGATGTTGAGCTGCAACAGGCTATTATCCTACCTTGTGAGCATGAATGAAGTCGTGTCTTATCCATATCCTTAGACTCATAAGATTATTGTATTCCCCTGACGTGGTAATGGGATGCTTGGAACACCAGATGTATAAAATTCTCCGGAGGCGTCGGAGACAAAGAGATGGGATACGAGGTGTCTTTTAGATGATGTAAACGCATGGGTGTCCTCAAGAATTATGTGTTCATAAGCGTGTTTTGAGCTACCTTATGAATCTTCGATTGTTGTAAGGGATGGGATGCGTTGAACAGTCCCCAATCACACTTGTGTTCTTCAAAGTAGGCTTGGGGTGCGTCTCAGTGTGTCTGGATTTGCACGCGCCTGTGAGATATGGCGTAGTTGAGGGTAGTGCAGATATCTATGTGTTGTAATCTTGAGAAGTATAAGATCTCATCAAGGGTGTGACTCTTCTGTTGACATGCTCGCTGGAGAGAGTGAAGTTCATCTTCCCTGTAAAAGGAAAAATCCGAGAATATCAGAACTGGATTTGGCTTCTGTTGTTGTTTTTATTGTTCTAGTTCACTAAGTGGTTAATTAGACCGATAAATGTCGAGTCTAATACAAATATTAAGTCTAGTAGTAGAATATATTGATATAATTTGAGATTTCAACTCTGATGAATAAGATGTGAACGATGAGCTCTAAGCAGTAGGTTGTGAGCGATGAGCTCTAAACAGTGATGCCAACAACGGGTATTTAAGTAAGCTAGGTACTCAGTGATATTATGAATAAAAAGTGGTGGTGTTTTAAGTGATCCCAGCTGAAAGGGCCACTTGTATGGTATCTGTGACTTAGTGCATCAAGCAGGTAGCTCATACTTGGGACACGTTTGAGTGACAGAGAGTTTGGAATTGCACCAAAAAGAATTGCGTCGAAAGCATAGGCTAGTGCCAGCAAGGGCGCTAGCAGTGAAAGCATAGGCTAGCGCCAGGGAGGGCGCTAGCGCTGGGGCAGCGAAGGCTGGCGCCAGCAAGGGCGCTAACGTTGGAGGAGAAAAGGCTAGTGCCAGCAAGGGCGCTAGCTTGGGTAGTCATGCTTTCACGAGAGACTATACTTGGGTAGCCATGCGTCCTCGAGAAACAGAATTTCGGTAATGACGCGTCCTCGAAGGATGGAGCTTGGAGTATAAGTACAAAACTCGTATTGTTGGTACAACGCCAGAAATATATACGAATATTTCTACGTTTCTACTGCTGGGCAGGGGGAAATTTTACAATTTTCACCCATGTCAAAAATCCACCATCAATATTTTAATGGTTCTCGGAAAATGATGATACAATGACAATGTCACACTCAGAGTGTGCATAATGTATCACAATCCATAGTGCATATGCTTTTACTTTCTCCACCACCTTATCACATTCATTCATCATATCTCATCACATCCAACCGCCTTCTGGCATCTCAAGAGTCGAACCGCATTGTTATGATCCTACAAAAGAAATATCACAAAATATATATATTAAGTGTATATTAATACTTACAAATAATAATTCAGAAATATATCTATAGTTAAGATTTAATACCTTTATCGCATAGATTTTGGCAGCCCGTAAGTGTTTGTAGCCAAACAACACTTTCGCTTCATCACTTGGCTGAACATAAGGTGTGTTATGGAGAGGTAAATAAATCTTGGAGGAATGTGTGCATATTTAGCATAAGGTGGTCGGTTGTCAGCCAAGCAATATTATTTTCAAGTTTTCTACTTCACAATGAATTAGAGTATAGTAATAAGAACAAGTTCGTTCCTCAGGGAGATATGGGTTATTAAGTATTTTCAATTACTTATGTAACGGGGGGTGGGGGGTGGGGGTGGGTGGGTGGGTGGGTTGGATTATGATTATAACTAAGTTATACTAAAATAAAGAGAATTACTAAACGAATATTAGAGATAAAGAGCACTGGTTAGAGATTTCATCTTCCATCATGCTATCAATTGAATCATATTCAACATTCATTCTCTCCCAATATCAATAACCCTAAAGCATCCAATCACGGGCATACTCCGACAAACTCATTTTATCATCAAAGTCACAAGATCCACTATTTGTGTCCTTTCCAATGAATAACTTGGTGCAAGAGTCACTCAAGTTTAACCCAATGAAAGCAATGGTCTTTGTGAGTTGAGGTTAATCTAAGCAATCCGGCGCAAAAGTCACACGGATTTAACCTAGGTCACGCTTCTATACATAATTGCATGGTAACATCTCGTCATTAACAACTATGCTATGCTACTTGCAACAAGGATTTTTCGACAATTTCGGATCTCAAACCCTAGTTTAGCTATATATATCAATGCATGCTCATCTAATTCACGACTTAAATAATCAAACAATCAATCTTACAATGCGTTATTAACTGTAGAGCATAAGCGATATTGAAGAGATTATGAACATATGAGAATGAATGATTCAATTAATAAACATCTTTTCCAACTTAGGTCTACATCTCTAACAAATAACAAAGGTTTAGTTACTCATGAATTTCTCAAAATCCATGGAAAATATAGAAGAAAGAAAGTAAAGCAAACCCTATAAATTGTGATGATCAATCGCAACTTCAAGCCCTAGATCCTTCTTCTTGATTTTGTTGGAAAGTGTATTATATATAAAATTTCTCTTCTTAACATCTTGAGAGTCTCCTTATAGTAATCATGGTCGATTTCCATGAATCGTGCCGACTCTAGGATCAAAATAGCTCTAATTCGCTGTCTCAAAACTTGCTACAATTGGCATGGTCGATTCCCAATAAACCCTGCCGACTCTAGGGTTTAAAAATCCAAGTTTTCTGTCCAAAAAAAGTGTTACAAACGGTATAGTTAGGAAAGCCGACTGTTATGCTGTATATGACCTTTTTCTTGCTTCGGTTGTTTTGTCCATAACTTCTTCGTCCGAACTCGGAATGACCTCATTATTTTTGTGTTGGCTTTGTCTTTCAATTTACTTGAAGATAAAATAAAAAAATATTGGATTTGAATGAGTTCATTTGGTCTTTTATCTATCTCCAATTGTAGCACTTGACTTCCTTGTTCGTTTCATGTCGCAATGAACTCCTTTCTTCTTCTTTGGTTGAATATACTTCAAAACTCCTAAGAAACTCATAAACAAACAAAATAAAAGCATAATAATATGAAAACTAAAAATAAAGCAATGAATTAGAGTATTAAACTAGTGCAAATAATGCACATATCAAAAGGCTTCTTAGGTTATTTCTTCTCTTTAGTCTTACTTGCAGTATGTTGTTCTTCCTCTTCTTCGTTGCCTTCTTCAAAGTCATCTTCTCCTTCTTCCTCCTCAACGATTTATCTTTCCCCCCAAACCTCTTCAATAACTTATCTTTCGTTCTCTTAGTTGTTTACATTTCCTTCATTCTCTTGGTTGTTTTCATCTCTTGGTAACAATTCCGTACTTTGATACCCCGTTTGTTTTCCCCTAAGTGTATTTTGTGTCGGGTGGTGTGAGTTCAAAGATCACCCACTATTGGTTCCTTAGTTCTCCTTTTGTCCCTAAGAAAACCAATACATAATCTGGTACCCATGAAGTTCGGTTAGGAATATATCAAATTCAATTAAAAAAACAACAAGTTCAACTAGAAGAATACAAAGTTCATCTAAGAGTTAAGCAAACAAAAGATACAAACGAATGTTCACCTAAGAGAATACAAAGTACGACTAAGAGTTATTAAACGAAAGATACAGACTATTGTTCGGATAGGAGAAGACAAAATTTATCTAAGAGTTAAGTAAACTAAAGATACAGACTACTGTTCGTCTAGAAAAAAAATTAAGGGGTTTGTTGGAAAAAGGTTCGCTTACCTCGGCTATTTTTTCCCCCACAAATTTCCTAGCCTAACATCATTCGGTAACTTCTATTTTTACTTTATTTGGATGATTACTACTCAATTTATCAATAAAATATAAAAATTAAGGGGTTTGTTGAAAAATACCTTCTAATGAACATATTGGAACAATCAGGATTTGCTTCTCGCCCTAAAGAATCGATTTGGACTTGAACTTGTTCTTCACCTTGTCGTTTATTTACTTGATTAGTAATGGATGGAATCCCCGAATTCGGTACCATATCTTTATTACAATATTTAGTACGACTCATTTGTAGACGAGATTCATCCACAATGAAATTTGTTTATAAATCATCGATTAATCGAAGACGAGGACGATTATAAAAGTGGAATAGGGAAGAAGAGACAAAGAAAGTTTAAAATAAACAAATTCGTCTAGGTTTAGGATTTGATTTTTTTTGTTTATGAATTAGAATTGGAATTAGATTAGCTTATTAAATAAAGAGTTGTTAATTTATTATTGAATTAGGTTTAAATTAATGTTAATAAAGGTAACTAGGTCATTTGTTATAATTCAGACACCTTTTATCTCATCACAATGGACATCCTAATAAGTAGATCTTAGTCCCCCAAAATTAGTATGGTCCCTAAAAAATCATTCTATATAAAACATCCAGCCTATTAGTGGAAAGTTAAGGCCTCTCATCTCTTATGCAACTGCCATTTGCTAGAAAATATAGAAATACCAGTGGTTTTGATTAGATCGGTGGAACCACGTGTATAATATGACTAATGAAGGACGAATCACTTGATCAATTAAACCAAACACTATAGTGAGTGTTTTAGCTTAGCTTTAGTCACATTATAGCTAAGGCGAACCACTATAGCTCATTTCTTAACTATAATGTGGCCCAAAACTATAACTTAGCTAGCAAAGCATACACATATGATGCACCCTCTAGCTAAGAAATAGAATACAAAAACTGCATCAAAAAAGATAATTTACAGATATTCAGCTTCCGTCTCAATAAAAACTTAATTTCTGTTTTTTTCCTCTATTTCTATTCCTGATTTTTCTCTTTTAACTCTTTTATTTATCCAATTTTTTTAATTCCTTATTTTTTGCTCATCGCTTGTCACCAAGAACTTGATCCCAGGACCCTGGGATTATATGTTGCCATTGACGACCACCAAGCTGCTGGGGAATTGATTCCTTATTATATCTCCTATTTTTTCTCTTATTATTCCATAATGAATATTTAATAAAATCTAATTAAAAAAATGAATAAAAAAAGGATTTAACGCAAATTCAGTTTCCGTATATTGCTATATATTAGTGTTTGGGTGAAAACTCAGTATCCTAAATACCTTAAATAACAAGAGCCAATTTCAATTCGCATAAGATCTATCATTTGTTTGCGGTATATGGTTTTGATGTTTCTTTTAAAATAACATAAATGACTAACCATTTACAGTACACTCAGTCTTTTTGATGGAACAATTGATTTGAGTTGATTGGATTGGATTATCATTCAACCTAATACCTATCGCCCTACACAAGACTTCAATCTATTTTTGTACTGTTGTATATGCAACTAGTGGGCAGCACATGATAAATTAGTTGATGGTACAACTTTGAGTACAAATATTACTAGTGTATACGTAATGTGTTGATCCTTTTTCCACACGGTTCATGGATAATAATAAGAAAGTTATCATTGGGCTGTAGCCCTTAATTTTTAGGGGCTATATAAAATTTAAATATCCTAAATACAGATATCTAATCTATAATGAAAGTCAAAAATATTTTTTTTTATAAATAAATTAAAATCTAACAACTATTTATTAAAAAAGATAAATAATTTTTTTCTTTTTTATTCTTTCATGATCTATGATAAAATAAAAATATAAATAAATAAAATAAATAGATAAATAAAATTCAGTTTTAGGAATTACTTACGGCTAGGAATAGATGAACTCCTAGCCGTAAACACTCACTACGGCTAGGAGTTTATCTTATCCTGACCTTAAGTAGTCCATTTATGGATAAGAATTAATCATTTCTCAGCCGTAGGATAGCAATTTTTTGTTGTTTAGGGCTGAAGAATGATAATTTTCTCGTTTTCATACTGAGTACAAACCTATTATGGCTAGGAAATGATGAATTCCCAGCCGTAAATGAACTACTTAGGCTAGGAATTAATCATTTCCTAGCCGTAAATAACAATTTACTGTTAGGAAATAATTAATTTCTATCTGATTCATTTTCCTATACAAACATATTACGGTTAGGAACTGATGAATTCCTAGACGTAAATGAACTACTTACGACTAGGAATAAATCATTTCTCAGCCGTAGTCTGTTATTTACGGCTAGGAAATGATTAATTCCTAGCCGTAAGTGGTTATGAAAAAAATAAAGGTAAAGGGACGTATGCCCCCTTCGTTGATTTTAAAAGTTAAATAAATTATTTTTTTATTTTTTTATTAATCTAATCTAATTATTAATCTTAATTAGTTTAACTAATTAAGTTAATTATCACTAATTAATCTAGGGTACTCTAGGTATTTTGAAAAATACTCGGATAAGGGGTATTGGGATTGGTTATAAAATGATCATATTTTATCATCTTATAAAACCCTATAATAAAAGTCTACAACCCAATACTAGGTTTCAATAATAATACCAAACTGAGTGTTTGGCTCGATGATTATACACCTCATTCTTTTTCTGTTTTTGTTTTCTTAGAAGAATTTGGTTATGAATTCTCTTAGATTTTTTTCTTCTTCTTTGCTATCAGAATTTGGCTTGGCGAATCAGCTCGGAGCCATAGGATTGATACATAAGAGATCTTGCCCACCACTTAGTAATATAGAGAAGAAAATTTGGGATCATTAGTAATGAGAATTTAATTATTTATATCTATTCCTGTTTTTGGAAAAGTGTTACTATCATTTTTTTATTTTAGTCTAAAAATAGATCAAATTAAAAAAATAATAGTAACTCTTTTTCAGAAATGAAGGAAGTATTTTTGAAGCATGAGAATTTAATTTTGGATGACCAAGATCATTACAACTAAATGGTTTAGCTTTATTTTCCCTTGTAAAACTTTCTTATTTTTCATTTGTAATTTATTAGCTAGAGTACTGCTTTCGAGTATTTGAATGAAGGGTTTAAGAATGATTTTTTGGGGTGCAAATAATAGTTTAATGTACTTTTAAGCTAGTCAAATATGTCTTTATAACCTCTCTAAATTAGAGACTATGACATTTATTTTGGCCCTACCATTAAATGTTAAAATAGGGTCATTATATATAAAAAAAACTCCTTATCCAACTATTTATGTTATTAACTAATATACTTGATTAGTATTAATTAATTTAAATGTTACTTAAACTTTGTGATTAGAACTATATTATAGTTAGTGTTAGATTGTAAGAATTAGAGTAGAGTTTTTTTTAAAAATTTGAAGAAGAAGGAGAAGAACTTGAGGAAAACTAGGGTTTTGAGGATTTGGTAGTAAAGATGAAAATTTATAGTGACGATGAGGATTCTAGTGGTGATGATGAAGTGAGTGCATCTATGTATCACCAATCAAACTACGAAAGAGAGTTCGATCCTACCGATTTGGATTATTTGTTGGATGAACAAGAACGCGTGAACCAAGGCATATTTGATGAATTTACTCAAGCAAATGAAGAATCTAACAGGGAAAATGAAGATCTTGATGCTTCCAATCATCAGGTATACGTTATTAGGATCTCCAAACATGTTTTTCAACCTTATAATCGCCCAAAAGTGGATTTTTGTAGAATTTTGAGCTGTTTTCTGGGCTATTTTCTACCCAAAATCGTTGGATAAGATAACACCTTATCCAACGACTCTATATCTCCTGGAGAATATGAACTGGAATCGGTGGATGTGGTCATGAACAACGACCGATACTGGTATATATTTTGGCGAGATTGTTAGGTGAAAAATCAGCATTTATGGACTCATTTATCGAACGATTCTAATCGAAAAAATGGCCAGAGAGTTCCACTTTGCTGAATGCTTAAATCGGCACACAAGTCAGTTCATGTGCCGATTCTATCCTTTGGGGATTTTTTTCAAAAATGTACACAAGGTAGAATCGTTCGATATGGGAGGACATAAAGGACGATTCTTTAGAATTGTTCGCACGATTGTCACTTCTCCACCGATTCTGTTAGGCTAATTTTTTCGATATGTATTGTAGATTATTGAAATACTCGGCAACGATCAACCTGAACCCGTGTCTCAGATGGGGCCTGATACTTCTGACCACTACTACACTGATTTGGTGTGGGAAAAAAGAGACGATGCAAAATAATGGTTTACGGACAAAGGGATAGAGATCAAACAAGCATCATTCTTAGGCAAACGTTCGAGGCATGATCATTTGGAAATTGTTTGCAAGAGAAGTGGCAAGAATGAAAGTCACCGGGAAAAGGACAAACCGTATGTAAAGAGGACGCAGAGGGTCTACATTATAAAATCAATGAAGCATGAATGCCGTTTTAATATTATAATGCGTAGACACGATGGTGTATACAAGCTATGTAGAGTGTTGAATGGTTGTCACAATCATGATGATCCAGAATCTCTTATTGGACACGCTGCCGTTTGTGAGTTAAAACCACATCAAAAAGCAACGGTAAAGTCGATGAAGGCAACTAAACCAAGTAATATCCTTAGGAAGATCAAGGAGGATGATCCTAAAAACTTGTCCACTTTGAGGCAAATCTACGCGGCAAAGGCAAGCATCAGGAGGACGGAATGGGATGGTAGAGCGGTTATGGAACAATCTCAGTGGTTAGCCGAGAAACATAACTACACGATGAAGAAGCAGGTAGTGGACGACAAAGTAACTCGTATTTTCTTGGCGCATCCGAAGATGATCCAATTGGCTCAATGTTTCTATCAAGTTTTGTTGATATATTGCACTTACAAGACAAACAAGTATAACATGTCGTTGCTAAACATATGTGGCCACACTTCGGACTAACAAACTTTCTCGGTGGCATGGGGTTTTATGGATCGAGAGAATGACATGAGTTTTATTTGGATGTTGGAAATCTCGAAAGAGATTTACCGTAGCGATCAAATGCTTAGGATCGTATTGACGGATACGGATCATGCACTAATGAATGCAATAGAGATAGTTTTCTCGGATTCCAAATAATTTCTTTGTACATGGC
This sequence comes from Papaver californicum, assembly GCA_023531435.1. Taxonomy (NCBI): domain Eukaryota; kingdom Viridiplantae; phylum Streptophyta; class Magnoliopsida; order Ranunculales; family Papaveraceae; genus Papaver; species Papaver californicum. The sequence goes on along the minus strand of JAJJMC010033717.1, from coordinate 3,224,011 downwards.
ACATACAATGCAACATCAAAGCGTATTGCAGGGCCATATCCAGAGGCCAAAACCACCGAAGGGTAATGCTCGTGAGAAAGCTGAGGATGATCGTCTTAGTAAACTAATTCGGGAGGAACGAGAGGAGGAGAAGAAGAGAATGGCACAAGAGTACGAAGATAATGAAGTAAAATGGAAAGATTATCAACATCATTGGGATTTGATGGTACATTCGATGTATGAGGCAGAGTACAAATCTAATTTGGAGAGTTTCAAATATGTTTGGACAAAGGTTGCCGAGAAAGCAATGGTTTATTGCGTGAAGCAATTGTTGGAGCCGCACAAAGAAAAGTTTGTGTATGCATTACAAGAATGAAACGACAAGTATAACGGAAGTTCTCATGGACGATTGAAAAAACTACTTCGGGGGAGTCAAAATAATGTGGTTACGGTACAAGAAGCTATCATCAATACACCATGGAGGATATCAACAAGATTCAGATCCAAATGGAAAATAGTGGGATGAAAGTTATGACCACGTACTTCGATGATTACAATACATTGCTAGGGTATTTTTTATAGGGTGTCGTATTGGGATATCCATTATATGATAAATGATTATAAGTATTTTGAGGATAAAGAGAAAAGGAGAAAGAAGATTGTTTGTTCTTGTAAGATGATGACGGCCATGAGGCTCCTGTGTCATCACATTATTGCTAATAACCCCCAAGGGATTCCCTTTAAGCCCATCGATCCGTTTTGGGAGCAACTTACTATCACACCAAGCCCGATAGAAGATGCAAGTCAATCATTTGTATACACGGATATTGGGAGAAAAATAATCGAGGGCTACTCCAACAAGAACAACTTTCAACAAAATTTTTTGATGGCCGACTTGGTCCTCTTCGTTCACCCACATGCAACCGGTTGAAGAACCAACTAAGCTACCGCCGACGGGTAGACCACCTACCAAATTGGATAGGAAACAAGAAATGAAAGATTACAAAGCGGCGATGAGTAACCAAAGAGACCCTTCACTACATGAGCATACCGAGGCTATCTATGAACAAGCTCCCGCTCTAAAGAAAAGGGGTCGTCCGAAGAAGCAAGAAAATAGACCAAGTGGGCAAGAGCATACCGAGGCTATGTGTGAAGAAGCTCTCGCTCCAAAGAAAAGGGGTCGCCCGAAGAAGCAAGAAAATGGACCAAGTGGGAAACAAGCAAAGTCAAAGGATCAAAAAGATCCCATCGTTCCCATCATTCCAACGCAAGAAAGTCAAGCGAGTGCAACACAAGGAAAGGAAAAGGTTTTCATCGTCTCTTCGTAAGAAAGTCAAACGAGTACAAGACGAGTACGACTAAAAGGGGAAGCAAGGCAAAAGGTGTTCATGGATTCCCCGCAAGAGCCATTGACTATGAAAGAGGCAATTGATTATCAAGTTACACCTAGGGATGGGTTAAACCACATCGAACGTGTTATGCGATATTCCATAAGTATCTTACGAAACTCCCTTCAACCATCCATCCCTACGTATTATCTACTAACGACGTGGATGGGGATGGAAATTGTGGATTTCACGTTACGTCCGAACAAACATGCCATTTTAGTTTGGCGAATGATGAGAACCTAACCCAATGCCAATATTTTAGAAAGATGATGGCCTTAGGACTACAAGAAGACAAGGAATTTTACATCTCGATGATGAGGGAAGGTACAATGGAAGATAAATAAGTTGAGTTCGACGAATTGGTTGCTCGTGTTCAAGGGACGAAGGGGGATGAACCAATTACCAATAAATATTGGATGACCATGCCTCGATGTGGCTATATTTTGGCGGAAACGTGGAGTTGCTTTGTTCATTATTTTGGTCAGGGAACATCTTTTACCTTCACACCAAAGAGAACAAAGTGCGATGAATTGCTTAAGGATCGAAGAATTGTTATAGTCAACATTAGCAACATACATTTTATCGGTTTTAGGCTACGCGAAGATTGTACATTACCTCACTGTGTAGGTTTACTTATTTTCCAGGTTTCACCAACAACACCTCTAAGGAATGGCTGAAAAAATACGATCCCAACATGAAACTTTGGGATGAATTGGTCGAACCGGAACAAATCAAGGGTACAATCGTATTGAATTAAGTAGTTGTCATTTTTTAACAAATGAACTATCGGATCTCCATGGTTTGTAGCTTTCATATATTGAACAACCACTTTTGATGAATAAAATGGATTTGCTTTTTGGTTACTTTGAATTCTTGTTGGAACTTTCTTAAACAAAAGCAATTGCAAGAAAAAATGGAAAATGAGTTATTCAGAATCGGTGGATATGACACATACGTATCGAACGATTCTGAATCATATTTACCAGATAGTCAGTCAGAATCGGTCGATACATAAGTGTCTTTTCCACGATACTGAATCTATTGTAAAAACCAGCAATTATCGCAACATGTGCAGTTGGAATCGGTGGACATGTATGTGTATTACCCACCGATTCTAGATCTCAATTGAAATTTTTTTTATTATTGTTTACCAACAATAATTTAACGTAACAACGAATAACTAACTTCAAACCATTCATATTACATATTAAACAATAATTTCATCCATCCATCCACCAACAAAATAAAAATAAATATCTGAATAAAACAAGACAAACTAGGTCACGTAACAAGTCTTAGTTTAGGATAGTCAACAAGTATTAAAAACATTGATTAGGTATCAGCCGCAGGAGAAGCGACAACATCAGCTCCACCATCAGCAACAACAACGGAAACAGCAGCAACCTCTTCAAGTATTGCATCTTGGGCTCTCCAATTAGCAATATCCTCTCTTAAGAAAGATGTTATTTCAATTACCTCCTCAAGCTCTTCCATTGCCAACAAACGCAGGAGTTCTAGGACTTCTTCCAGTTTGATCTGGCTGGGGCAGCTGAGGTCGCGGACAACCTTTTTCTGTGGCCTCCTATCAATGTCACATTGTCTTGTTGGACCATAACATCTTTTGCGACCATCCATAATACAAATAAGCAAATTGAACAAAAAAAATTCAATCAATAATCTCTACTTGAAGCAATTAATAATCAACAACAATAATCTCTAATTCAATCACCAACAAAAAAAATTAGAAAACAGAATCGTTGGATAGGACCATCTTTATCCACCGATTCTAACTGTAAAAGCTATCTGAAAACACAAAAATTTTCATATCCAGAATCGTTAGATATTTACTGTAGTAACCAAAGATTCTCATCAGGTACTGGTAAAAACATGAAAGCAGGGGAATCAATGGATAATCAGGTGTGTTATCCAACGATTCCAATATAGAGAAAGTAAAAAAAATAAAAGACCATAATTGGTGGATAATAAGGTGTCTTATCCAACGATTCCAGTATAGAAAAAGTAAAATAAAAATAAAAAGGTAGAATCGTTGGATATGATCTGCCGTATCCAACGATTCTGGTAATGGTAACTATGTACGAGGAATATAAAACGAGAATCGTTGGATACGATGGATCCACATCCAACGATTCTGGAAAAAATCAGGACTATAATTCACGAAAAGTTTGATTTGTACACATGGATCTATCACAAATGCTATTAAAAGAAAGGATTTAAAGAGATTTACCTTGTAGTTTGCTCCGGATGATGAGATTTTGTTTTTGGAAAAGTTAAGGTTAGGGTTTTTAGATTTTGGAGTGAAAGAGGAAATGAGAAGTTTTTTTGTTCTGTTTCTTTTTGATTTAGATTTTGTTTGATTTGAATTAGGAAAGTTTTTTGTATTTATATTTTAATTTAAATGTTAGAAATAATTAATGAGTAAAGGGTATGTTTAATTATTTTTATAATATCTAAATAGACACTCCTTATCCCACATTCTAGTTGGGAACACGATTTAAGCCCCAATTTAATCCGGCTTTATAAGTAAAAATATTTTCTTTATCTTCTCCGGTTCTCCTCAACAATAACAAGTTAAAAAACAAAAAATGGTTCGTTACTTGCATTTCTTCTCTCTTTCATTCTATATCTTCTTCTTAATTCTCCAAGGTGGTGCAATCTCAATTTCAGAGTATGCAGTCACAACAACTCTCAGTCTCGTCGAAGAAACTTGCAAGAAAGCGGCCGATATGGATCCTAATTTGTCATACATATTCTGTGTTACATCTCTTCAAGTTGTTCCAAGGAGTCATTGTGCGAATCTAAGAGGACTTGAATTAATTGCAATGAAACTAAGCAGAACAAATGCAACTCATACAAAACTTTATATTAAGAAGATAATGAAAAACAAGAAGAAGTTAGAACCTTTTTACAGGAGTTGTTTGGAGAGTTGTTTAGAGCTTTATTCTAATGCAATATATTCGACTAGAGACGCCATTAAGTATTATAAATCTAGGAGATATTTAGAAGCTAATGTTCAGTTTAGTGCAGTCATGGATGCACCTTTAACTTGTGAAGATGGTTTTAAGGAGAAGGAAGGTCTACCATCCCCATTGACGAAGAAGAACAATGATTTGTTTCAATTGACTGCTTTGGTTCTTTCGATCATTGAAATGCTTCGATAGTTCACTAACAAATTACGCACTATATTCTTATTTATTCTAACGTTGACGTTCACTATAAATGCATATATATTATAATTATATCTTGTTTTCTTTGTGTTTTTTTCTTTCTTTCTTTTTTTTTTTTGTTCTAGTAGTTTCTGTATTCCTTCATTGCAAATTAAGATTGAAAAATAGATTGGTTTTCTGTAATCTTTTTCGCTTGATTAAGATGATCATTGGTTATCATGTTTGCAAATAGCTAGCTTAAAATGTAAGGTTAGCATTATCATATTTTTGGCCTAGGTGATTTGAGGTTTATGCCCATTAGAAGGTTACTTGTCTATGTTGTCATGACTTTCTTTCATTTTTGATGGAGACCTACATGTGAACAGTGAACTCATGGACGACAATGTTTAAATTTTGTTTCTTCCCTTTCAGTCTAAATTACTAAATGCCGTCAGATATCTCCCAGGTACTGCAACTGCAATATGGGATCTTAGAGTACAAATAACAGTGTGTGTTGTTCTTGATTTCCGGAGAGAAGGAAATGAGAATAGTCAAGTTTGTTCTTGATCTCATGCGGCAAATCAACTCTGGTCATTAGTGTCCACCATATTCACAAAACTCTGCAGAATGTTCTCCAGACAGAGATATGAATGCTGTTATACCCCATTAGGCCATAATGTAATTTCCTTGATGTCTTATACCAAGCATTATGGTTTGGGCTGTGGCTTGGCTATAACTTAACTATAGCCAAGCTATAGAGGGGTTTAAAAAGTTCCACTATAGAAAAAAGCTATGGCTTTATTTGTTGAGACGGATACCTAGTATCCGTCAGTATAGTGCGAGACGGGTTTAGTCAACTGGTTGACTTGACCAGAGGATATTTGGTATCCGTCTTTATAGTTTTTCTATATAAAGAAACGCCCGAGTTTCTTCTCATTCTACACTTTCAAAACTTTTGCTTTCTCCTCCCCTCTCAAACCCTTTTTATCCGCTTTTGATCTTGAAGGTGTTATAGGTCGAATTGTTGCGTGAAATTTAAAGGGTTTGCTCCACACCCATTGGTGATTCTATTGCATGTTTCAATTTCAATTTTCATCCACACAATCATCAAAGATAAGTTACTCTACCATTAGGGTTCTAAATCCAATCTTTTTTTTGAAAATCATGAAATTATTGATGTTTGATTGATTGTTTAGATTCCATGGATAGTAATTATGTTATATGGACATGTATGTAGTTAGAAATCCATGTTTAACTTGTTATCGGATAATTATTTTTTGATAAAGGTGTGTTATAATGTGATGTTTATATATGTGATGACAATGTGTTAAAATTCAATGATTTATGTGATGATTCTTGTGATGCAAATATGTTAAGTGTAATGATATATATACATATGTGTTGTAGGGTTGAGAATGGATGAGGATTTTAATAGCAGCATGAAAAATAGATATGCGGTTTCGTCGCCGGATAATGTCGATCATAAGTTTAAATGCCCACAGAGAAATGCTATAGAAATTATAAGAAAACATCGGGGTAGTTGATGTGATTATAGACAAGTGGTAAAAATATTCGTTCACTCGGACTCGTTGAGATTGATTTTAAACCTAGTTTGTAATACTAAAAATATAAAACTCAAACAAAGATGATATCAAGATTATATGAAAGAGCTAAGACAAAGGATTCCACCACTAACCAATTTATGTGATTCAGTTAAAAACAATATTTATACAATTCTTACATTCAAAGTGATTCTAAAATTTTGTTTGTAGTAGATTTCTAAAACAATAGATGTAAAACGCAAGCATGAAGCATCAAAAATCCCTAGACCAAGCATGCATCATCAAGAGAAAACACTACTATTTAATCAAAATCATTTAAACAATTTTTAATTCAATGCAAATAATTATGAAAAAAATTATAAAAATTAATTAAATAGAATTACCAAATATTTATTGGAAAAATGGCTTCCTCTGAAGCCTTGGCAAAGGGGTTTAGCTCCTCATGTCCAAAACACTCTCAAAAGATAGGTACATAGCTCAAAAGTGCTTGGGAAGAAGAAAAATACAAGAAAGAACTCATCAAAGGAGTTGCAAAAAGATTAAAATCTTTTATTGAATCTACGACACACATCAGACGCATCTAGGCAATGACGGATTAATAGTGTATTAAAGGTTCAAACTATTGCAGACATTATTCATGAAATCGTTACAAAAGGTGTTGAATCTAAAATAAAAGGTAACGGAAGTTAACGAATGTTCTCCTTTTTTACGACGAATTCTTTGGACTAGGTCTTTTACGACAAAGTTCATCCTCCTCTTCACCGGCAGCTTCTCTGCAACTTTTTTTCTTTCTCTTTTCTCGGCCTGTGGCCTCCCAACTTCTCCCAATACTCTCGATCACCACCTCCAGGCTCTCCCAACCACTCTATTTATACAACAACACCTATACAACTCCCAAGATCTTCTCAAATCTTTTCCTTTTAACAAGAATCTTCTCGGCAATATTTTCTTTCACTTGTAGTGATTTTTTTCTTCTCATTTTAACAGAATCATCGAGATTCTGTTTCTTCTCTTTGTCTTCTGAGTTGTCTAAACAATAGAAAGGAATAAAATCATGCGAGAATAGGCAAGAAAAATCCTAAGTTTCCGGATTTATCTTCTTCTTTCTATTTTTACGAAAATATTAGTTTGATACGAACTCTGTTTTGATTTCCAAGTCCTTAAACAGTGTACAACTTCCTATTAATTCAGGCAATAATATACTGTCGTCTTAGTGCCTAAAAATTCTCATCAAATATTCCTTTTCATATCTCGTCGATGAGAGTTATGATTTCCCGCCATTTTTCTTCTTTTGAACTTTAAAGGGAAGTGGGTGCCTTTATCAAATACTTGGGTGCCTTTATCAACATGAGTGCATTTATAAAATTTACCAACTTTTTCGTAAATTCCAATTCTTCCAAAAATACCTACAAAAGATCAACATTTAGGGCTGTCAATCCCAATCCGAAATCCAATAGCTGTTTCCGAAAATCCAGGATCCTATAGGATATTATCCGATATAACGGATATCGGATGTCGGAAGCGGATATTATATCGGATATCTACGTGTTATCGTAACGGAACCGGCTTAGCCAGTATCCGTCTGATAACATCCGATACCGATAATTATTGTAAGTAAAGACTAAAGAGTAAAGACTAGGGCTGCACAAACCCGACCCAACCCGCCAACCCGACCCGCACCTGCCCAAAAATACCCGACCCGCACCCGGCCCGCCGATGAACGGGTTGGGTGAGGGTGATTTTATTGAAACCCGACTTCTGGCGGGTCGAGTATGGGTGATAGTTCCTCTCACCCGACCCGACCCGCCCACCCGCCGTAAAGTCTTCATTATCTGATTGAGGGAAATAAGGCTTTATTTCCTCTCATTTTTCGTCTTCATTTCTCCGTCTCCCCCTTCCATGTTCTTCATATGTAAGGAAGATTGATAGTTGAAATGAGAGATTTGTGATTGAGTGATGAAAGGAAAGGTTCAGAAGGTGTTAATGAAGATGTTGTTGATATGGATTAAGCAAAAAGAAGAGGAAAAACAATAAACTGAAAGGGAAATAAGTTAGGGTTTCTGAATTGAAATCAAAATTAAGGTTTTGAGAAATTGATATGGGAATTGAGTTATAGATAGATGAAGAAGTATGGGTAATCCTAAATAAACCTAAATACCTAATCGGCTGAGCTTTACTTTCTCGGTTTCTCTTCTAAGTTCTAAATTCTCAGTTCCTCTTCTCCACTCTTCAATTCAGAGTTCATAGTCACTCTTCAAAGTTCAAATCACCACCAGTACCACCATAAAATCACCACCATCAAGGCATCACCGTAAGTATGTAAGATAATTTCATCTTGTGATTCAATTAGAGATGATTGTTAAGGTTTATGTTCTTTTATTTTAATCTGATTCTTAGGGTTTATGTTATTTCCCTAAATGTATTCAGTTATGTGATATATTTAGCAACTTACATCTTTTAAGGCCCCCAGTTATTTTTAAAAGAGACTGTTCTTTTTCTCTTTGCTAACAGACAGCAATCAATTTTCCGCCAGGAGTTGTTTTACTAATATTATTTTTTGTTTCACAATTTTATTTCATGGCTTAGGACCTCATGAATTGATATGCTGCATATGCATGCTTCTTTTTGAAAGAAAGTATTTAATGTGGTATGACTAACCATGTGTATACATATTGCTACACAGATTTGTGTTGCCCATTCAGTCCTTCATGGCCCCATTACTGCAGAATATTGTGTTAGCGGGTCAACTTATGCTCCAAAAGGTGTAATTTCTGACAATGCCGGGACACAGGTATGCTTTTCCTCTAGTCTTAATTGATCAGTTTCTCATATGTGTGTGGTATGTCGAACTAGCATAGGGAAGCTGTCTTTATGGGTAAATAACTGCAGAACATTAGGCCACCTCAAATCTCTTTCACTCCTTCCAGCATTTATGTCTTACATAAACAGAGGTGCATCTTGTTCAAGTTACTTCTCTAGGGTAGTCCACATAATTCATAGTGTTATTTCGTCTGCCTGTATTATTATGTCAATTCAGTGAATTCACCATCTTGAATCTGTTGATATCTATATTTTTGGTTCATCTTATTTTGTAATGTATGCTTAAATTTTTGCTGGTTGAATACAACTTGAGTTTCCATCCCAATCACCCTGCCTTCTTCACATCGCAATGTTTCCTCTTGAATTTTCAGAAGTCAGGTCTTTGATCATGTGTGTAACTTTTTCTTATGCAGGTTTCTGTTTTAGATTTTTCTCGTGATCGTAAAATGATGAGTGCTCTATGCAGTCTAAAGCAACAGGGTATTTTATTTTCAAAAGGTGCTCCTGAAAGTATAATTTCAAGATGCACTAGTATTCTGTGCAATGACGATGGTTCCATTGCTCCATTAACTTCAGATATGAGAGCGGAGTTGGAAGCTAGGTTTAAAAGGTTGTCTTCCTTTCCTGTGATTTTCATTGACATCCATGTTCTAATTGATCTTATGTTTTTCATGCTATGATGTGCACAAGTCTGATTGTAAGGCATTTCATTTGGTGAGGACTTGTATAGATTTGGTGAGGATTTGTATAGATATCAGGGTAGTCATCTAAAAGATAATTAGTGAGTAAATGGATTTTAGCATCATTTCTGGGCGGGTGACCCGCACCCGCCCGACTCGACCCGCCATGTGAGCGGGCCGACCCGAACCGACCCGATGACCAGGCGGGTCGGGTGCGGGTGAAAAAAAATTAACCCGCCTTTCGGCGAGTCGGGTGCGGGTGAGGCCAAACCCGACCCGACCCACCCGATGTGCAGCCCTAGTAAAGACTACCCCCTCTTCTTCGTTCACTTCTCTAGTTCAGTAGTTCAGTAGTTTTCCTTCTCCCTCTCTTCTTCAGACTTCAGTGAACAGAAACCATCATCTCTCTCGGTCTCGGCTTTCTCTTCACCACCATCTCTCTCAACGCCACCACTCCATCGCCACCACCTTCTTCTGCCTCTATCGTTTTATACAGAAGTACGGAAGCAGAAGTAAAGAATCAGAACAGTCGAATCCTTACCATCACACCACTGAATAGGTATGTTGTATGATATTCTCTCTTTATTCTTCTTTGATTATGATGTTATGTGTTAGAATGATACAAAATTGAAACTAGGGTTTTATGAAATCAAAAATATTTGTTTTTTTTTTTTTGGAAATTAAGGTTAATAAAAAATATTTGTTTTTTTTTTGTAATTAGGATTCTTAGTTTGTCATTTGTTTTAGTGTTATGATTTGATGAATTGGGTTGAACCCCTGTTTATTTTCTATCCATTTTATGCACTACTCTGTGCAAGTAGGATCTAGACATCTAGTATTTCGGTAATTCCAGCTTGAGGAAACCTACCATTAATGGTGATATACTTCCTGTGATGAGCAGCAATGGGGTATGGTTTGTCATCATCCTCTACATAGTTGTGGTCTTTCTTGATAATCATCAGCAATCCCTTAAACAGCTAACCCAACTTCACTAACAGTCTTTCTGGTACTATACTTATACAACTGTTGTTGCTGTTGATGGTGAGACTGTTTGCAATGAGAAATAACACCTTCAATTGGTGATTCAATCTCTGAATTTGCACTATTACTTCTTTTCAACAATTGCACTTCATAGTAACCATTGTTAGAAGAAAATGATGAAGAATTTGATGAACCAGAACCAGAACCAGATGATGATGATGAAGTAGTAATAGTAGAAGTAGCATTAGTACATCTCTTTATAGCTCCTGAAAATGATCTTCTATGACATACCGGAACTTTTTTTGTGGCACCCATTTAGATGTAAAGCCAGACTTCAAGTACTAAGTTGATTATGTTTTCTATGTAGAGAATCACAAGAGTATTTCTTGTCAAAACAACTATTTGAGTCTTTGGGTTTCTTTTTGTTTTAACAATCTATACGATTTCTTTTGATATGATCTGTAGTGTAGTGTGTAAATCTTTGTTGATTATTGATACCTTTGGTAAGTTCTGTTAAAAAATGACCTTTTATGAGCATCTCTTTTTACCTACAAGGTAATGGCATACTTTTTGTTTATATGATTGGCTATTTGTTATGACCTATGACCAGTTGGTTACTGGCACAATCTGTTGTTCTATGTAACAAAATTTACATGTCTTTTTTTTTTCGTAAATCAACATTTGTCTATTATAATTTGCCCTTCTACAGAATCTTAAATCAAAATATATCTTTTTTCAGGTTTTTTTCATTATGAAGTAAGAACTGCACCATGCATTCAGTTTCTTAGAAATATGTTTTCCCTTGATATGAGTTACCCTTGTTTCAGTTTTGTTACTGTGACCTGAGTATTGTACTGATTTTGATACTTTGTGTTTATGTAACAAATAGCAAATGACTTTGCTAAATCTCAAAGTTGGAACATTTCTGTAGCTTTTAGGGTGTATAATCTGTTGTTACATTTTAGGTTTGCTGTAATATTTTATGACTTCATCTACTTTGTGACATTTTGGTGTCTGTTTGTGGAAGTAACTCATACTCATACTCTTATACTCCTGTGTTAGTTGTCCTGTCTGTTTACTCCTGATTTTGGTGTCTGTTTACTCCTGATTTTCCTGTGTTTACTCCTGTTTACTCCTGTCTGTCTGTGAGTGATATGTCTGTCTCACTGTCTGTCACTGTCCTGTCTGTTTACTCCTGATTTTCCTGTCTGTTTACTCCTGATTTTCCTGTGTTTACTCATGTTTACTCCTGTTTACTCTTGTCTGTCTGTGAGTGATATGTTTGTCTCACTGTCTGTTTGTGATACTATGTATGTATTGGCAATGTAAGCCTGTATTGAACTAACATGTGTGATTTTGTTCATTTCAGGGTGATGTCACAAAGTCAAAGAACATCAAATCAATTAGGTACCTCAACTTCATCAGTTGCATCACATTCACATTTACAAGAAGAAAATGTACAGACCTGAATTATGTGTAATTTATAAACTGTGATCATTTGTGTGTGTTTTGTATGTGTTTGAACTGAATTATGAACTGGAAATGCTTAAATGAACTGAAAAATTTGAAGTGAAAAACAGGTATTAAGATTTATATCATCTATCTGATATTTATCGGATAATATCCGATAAGCTTATAGAAACGGAATCGGATTTGAAGTTTAAGATTCCGTCGGAACTTATCAGATATCGGATATCGGAAGCGGCTGAGCCAATATCCGTTTCGATAGCATCCGTTGACAGCCCTATCAACATTAGTACAAAATTGAGAATTAAAAAAATAAATATGAGATCAAATCAGACATAAAAATGTGTCTATCAAATACCCCCAAACTTATTATTTGCTAGTCCTCGAGCAAATCTAATCTAGAAATAAAATAAAAATCCTAACTCACTTTCGCAGGAATCGCGACTACACTTAGCATGTGAAATAATCCTTTGAACCCCTAGGTGACCCTAGTGGCCGAGTTTTGTCTCGTGAGGGTTTACAAAAGATATACCTACAAAACCTTTACTCCAAACTCTAGTTACTTGTGAACGATTGAGGGTAGACACTAAACATACTATTTAGTTGGCTACAAAATTCTTTGGCTATGAGAGAAATTACCCTGTTTTGAATCCAAATGTTGTACATTAGCTTGCACTCGAGCGTACTAATATTCATAAATAAGAAACAAAGCACTACTCAGAAAGTCGTATAATGGACCACGATACTCGGAATATAACAAATTACAATCACATGAATAGATTAAGAAGATGAATATGGAGATAGAAGTGTACGCATGTTGACTAAGGTAAATGGTATTTCCCAAAATATATGTATGGATATCATGCCAAGATGAAATCTAATGGATTGAGATACGCACCCACTAGTCTGAATCCTAATTCTAGTATCAACTCATCTGGTATATACAAGGGCCCCAGCGGTCGATTTATTGAATATATACAATTATTTTTTACTTTTTTATTTCAACAACATGATTAGATCTTTTGAATCTAACCGTATGCTCCTTGTTAGCAGATTACATGATAGTTCTCATGGATCATGTGTTCCACGTTTGCTTAGGCGACGAAGACAGAGAGAACACACACATATTGCTATCCAAGTGTCATTTTTTTTTTCATTGGTCAAGTTCAATTAAAATAATGGGGCTTGATCTCAATCCCGACTAGGGCTGCACAAACCCGACCCAGACCCGCCACCCGACCCGCACCCGTCGTTAAACGGGTCGGGTGCGGGTGATAATTTCCTTTACCCGTCTTCTGGAGGGTTGGGTGCGGGTGATACCTTCTCTCACCCGACCCACCCTCTCAACCCGCCAGTATTCATTTCTTCTCTCAGCAAATCGAGTTTAAGAAGACATGTTTCTTCACCATTTCACGCCAGCAGTTCAAGGATGAAGAATAAGCAGTGAGAAGGGTTGTTGTTGGATGGAATTTTGGTATTCACAGTGGCTTGAAGTGATGGATTCTTAGCAGAGAAATGGGTTGAGTTCTTGAATAGAATTCAGATCAAAATATGAGATGTAGTTGTTGGATTTGAGTAAGGGTTGAATCTGATGGGTTCGATTTGTTGAATCTGAGACGAGGAAGAGAAGAGCTGACTTGAGTTGCTGAGATGAATTTTAGAGTTAGTAGAAACCAAAAAAAGACCTCTCATCTTCTCTACTTTAAACCCTTCCCCCTATGAGAAGAAAAATCAATGGGTGAAAGAGACATTTATATACCTCCCTCTCCTGGCATGGAGGCATCAGTAGTTTGGACTGACGTTTCTTCTCTACTCGAATCTGCTTGCCAAGGTAGTACCTTCAATTTTTAAAAATTTTGTTCTTTTTTTGTTCTGGTTTAATAAGATATATCAGGGTTTACTGAATACTTTTTGATCGATTTGTCCCTTGTAATCAAAGATCTTGAAGAGGGTGAGCTAATTCATGGGGAGAATTTCAGTCTATTTGCTGCTATGTCTGCTCTGGAGGTACTTATAAATTGATTCATTAATCTGTTCATGACTTATTCTTTTTTACCTGATGTGATTGGGGTTTTGTTTATTCAGATAATGGACCCAAAAATGGATTCAGGTATTAAAAACTCTGGATATAATTCAGTTGACGAAGCTATTGAGAATGGTGTTTCCCCAATTCCATTTAGTTTTAAGAGGACTATTGATGTTCAGTGCACTCTTGATGTCATGGATCATCTTTTAGCATGTGAGGTACCATCTGTTTATGTTTTTTTAGTGTAGTTATTATTTTTGGGTGAATGTATGGGTTTATGTGTCTGAGATCCGTTTTTATTGTTTTGACAGGCGACATCGCATAAAGGTCACTCATTGGCGCAAACTGTCTTTTCTTGTATCTATATTCTGAGACTTGAAAGGACGTCATCACATTCTCTACTACATTCATATTGTAGAGTCATTCGTGTTAATTGCAATGTTGTTATTTCGGTTGTTTCTGATGCACGTACCAATGAGGTAATACTTTTGCAGAGTTATATGTAGGTTCTTATATCTTATCCCATGTAACTCAAGAAAAGACATCTGTTACCCTGCTTAGAACTGTTATTGTTCATTGTTCGGTATTCTGGTTCTGTGGTTCGATCATTTGTACCGTGTCATGAACAAGCTGGATTATCAGCATGTTAAAGATGTAGGAATACAAAAAAATAGAACGTTTCGAAGGGATTAGAGACAAAGAGTACTATGAAGATATTGTTATTGTTTGCTGAAAGAGCTTTATTATAGTGAGGGTTGAATCTGATGGGTTCGATTTGTTGAATCTGAGACGAGGAAGAGAAGAGCTGACTTGAGTTGTTGAGATGAATTTTAGAGTTAGTCGAATTGAAATCAGAGAAGAGAAATATGGTTTTTACTGATGGGTTTTCGTCAACTGAATAGAGATGGATCGAGATTTGTATTTGGTAGAGAAGGTTGAATGTGAGATAAGGATCAACGAGAAGAATAGATACTGCCAGGTTTTGTGTGTTGATTTGTTTCGAAAGATTACATGGAAGATGGTGGTGAATAAGGAATGTGTAGCCAAGGGGTCTGGTGGTTTTGAGCGTGAGAGCTTATGGAAATGTGATTCGAGTTCAAGGGACAGGACATGGAAGATGGTGGAGAACCCAACAGTGAGATAAATTGAAAATCTGGTTGGGTGAATACTTCAGTCACCCGCCAACTGGCGGGTCGGGTGCGGATGGGGCCAAACCCGACCCGTCCGACCCGATGTGCAGCCCTAATCCCGATGATAACAAGGCGATACTAGTGCCCCACCAAATCACTTAGAGAAACACAAAAAGATGCAAAAATAAAAGCAGAACGTGATATGATGACGACTCCGAGATATGATGACGATTATCATGTTATTTCTAACACCTGAGATCTGTCCTTTTATGAATAGACCATTTAGCTGGGTCCCTCAACTCCTATAGACAAAATTTTTATTTCCATCTACCTAGAATGATCAATGGTATCCTGAATTGTTCACAAGTTTCTAAATTTTGGAGTTTAATATTACAAATAAAAATTTCTCTCACACCCCCAAACTTAAATCTAACATTGTCCTCAATGTTCTAAATTTTTTTTATTAAAAACATGAACAAGGAGAAACTGTTACCAATTGAAGAAAATAGATAAGGAAGGATATTACCGTGTCGCATGAGCATGGGTTACCTCCTAAGAAGTGCTAAGTTTAAAGTCTTCAGCCACACATTAAATACCACAAAATGGCTAGTCACCTTTCAAAATCATATACCAATAGTCGAAACAACTGTGGGTCAACAATACCAAATAAAGATGACACAAATATAAGACACCTGTACTGGATCAGATAAATAAACAAACTGAGCACAACCTTATCTGAGGTTTCGTTCAAGACAACTGGATTTATCTGGGGTGGCCATTTAACTTCAATATGAGTGTCTTGATAAACAGGTTCATCCAAATGACGGGTCTCTAATAGATGGATCTCCTCATGGACTGTATCAGATGGATTGGGTTGTGAAGTCTGAAGAAACTCAAGTAATACCTTAGATGCACAAAGCTCGAGTCCCAAGTTAGGGACTTCAAATAAGGATACTTGACGATCACAAGAATCATCACTACCCCCAAACTTAGGGTAAACATTACTTTCAGATGGACCAAAAACTAATGGTTGGACTCTAGGGCCCATAAAGTCATCACAATACTCGTTTTCTTTTGTGGACTGGCCATTTATACGAACAGCATCATCAAAGTCATATAATAGATTATCAAATAAAACCTCATCGACTTCCTCTGATTCAATGAAAGGTTCATCAAATAATTGATTGTAAAACAAAGTGCAGGCGAACTAAACAATCCTCGTTTGATAAAACATACAAATGAGGATAATATTATTGCTAATAATCTATTTTAAAGCCACTTTATTCACCTAATTACAGCAGTGTCTTCTCTTTTCTTCTCTATTTACATTCAAAGAAATCTTTGTCTCCTTCCAAATATTATACTATTAGTTTAAGTGATTTTGGTCTGATCTGTTTTATTTAGATTAGTTTTTTTAAGCTCTCTGCTCATCTAGTTATTCTTATATTCTTTGTTTAATTTTTTATCGTCATGGACCCTGAAAATCTCTTTTTGAGATTACCAGTTTTGGTTATTCATATGCAGTGTGTATCTATTATCTGACGCAGTTGTGCATCTTCATCCCTGCTAGATTGTTTCTTCTATGTTCCAAGTCGATTCATCAATGTCTTGTTTCACTATGCGTCTCTCTACATTCCTTTCCAAAAATAGAAACAGCAGTAGGCGCAATTTTGGGTAAAATAACAAGAAATTTTCTTTTGAAAATGAAATTCAAAATTATTTCCTAAATTTATGCTCCACACAAAAATCTCTCTCGAAGTCAATGTTATTTCCAACATTTTACTAGATTCTCAGGAAAGAAAAAATCCTTTCAGACTCTAATTATGGTTACTCCTTCTTGTGTGTCAATAGTATTAACCCTAAACTTACTACTCATCTTTTCATAGTGAGAAATTCATCGAATACCCAGCAGGAAAAAGTTCATTCAGCCAACTTCAACCCTATGGCTTTCAGTTCAAATGACTTTTATGCAAACATCATTTCAAGAATGTGTTCTGCAAACATCATTTCAAGAATGTGTTCTGCAAACATTAACAATAATACTCAAGGTGTTATGCTACGGGCTATTACTTCATGGGTTGTAGATGCTGTGGCTGAAGACTGGACTACTAGTTTGCTAGGAAAACTCTTTACTACTGTAGATATTTCTTTAAAAGATGTCAAAGATGAAGTTAACCAGATGTGGAAAAGATCCAGACCACTAAGGATTATACCATGGGTCATAATATGTTCATATTCAAGCTCACTTCTGATGAATCATGTGATACCATAATTGAAAATGGTTCGTGGACGGGGAAAGGGCACTTGTTATCTTTGCAGAAGTACAACAACCAGATTGAAGTCAATGATCATAACTTCATTTCTCAGGTTTGGTGCATCCAGCTGCGCAATTTACTCGTTGAACATCTTAATATTCAGGTCATTGATGACATATGTAAGGATATTGGTACTAAAGTGAAAGTTGGGCCAGAAAATTGTCACCCAAGAGGTAAAAAATATGGGTTAAAGTTGAACTGGGAAAACCACTAAAAAGAGGGGGCTGGCTATACACAGCCAGAACTAATAAGATGCATTGAGCTAAATATCATTTTGATAAACAACCACACAAGATCTATAAAGAATGTTATGTTATAGAACATGATGATGTTGCTTGTGCTAGTATTGCTCAACACCTTAAGGTATTGGCTTATAATCATGAAGATTTCTGGATATGGTGCCAAAATCATCCTGATGGACAGGTACTTATGGCTTCCCTTGAAAAAGAAGATAGGCGCTTTAATAATAAAGATATTTCTACATAGGATGGTACTTCTTCTACAGATATAGAAGATACGAGCAAGAGGAAGAGGATGAGAGATTCGGAAAACTACTCAGCTAAAACTTAGACACCTAATCTCACCCATATCAACTCAATATTTCTGATTTCAGATGACTCTTCTAGCAATCTTTCTACAGTTAATGATATTACTCATGGCGACCCACTTGCAAATTAGATAGCTATCGAGGGTGATACGGAGATGGGTGACATAACTTTAGATACACATGCTCATGAAAATCTCAGCTTGCATTTTTAGGGTATTGCTGCAAATACGATATTCCACTTAAACTTGAACTTTAATTCAATTTTCGAAATTAGGGTTTTAATTAGGTTTCTCAATCTCCCCCAATATTGGTATGTTAAACCTAGTTTATTAGATAGAAATTTATTCATCTTTAAAGTTCAATTAATCTCTTTTGCTCGCTCATACTTGATTGTGTTGGAGAAAATAAGTTTTAAACTAAATGGTTTTGGTCTTGGATGCTCACTCATTTCTTTGAGTGAATGCAACCCTTTAATTTATTTCATATTGGGTATTCTAGAGAAGGATGTCCACTTATGGTGGAATGGGATGGGCAAACAATACATGGGCTAACTTATGTAATGGACTAACATATGTATTGGGCCTACGAATTAAACATCATCCATGATCCATTATTTTACAAGAAATCCTAAACCCTAAAGGTTTCCAAAACCCTAATATTTTCTCTATAAATATAAAACGGTTTTCAGATTTAAAAAGGATTTAAAAAAAAAAACGTTTTTAATTGATTAATTCATTTTCTTCCCTGTTGCTAAGTTCAAGAGTGGGTAGTTTGTGTTGTGCTAATACAAGCTATTTCGGGCAGTTTTATTCTGGACACATCTTCGCACGTTGGGGTTTAGCATTACTCTTCTCGAGTATACCCGTGAACTAATGTGTTAAGGACAACTTGTTGAACCTGTGATTTTGCCCTCGTAGTTGTCCGTGGTAGAGTTGTTTTCAATTCAGTTCTTTATATATATATTAATCTGATACATCTAACATTGTTGTTCATTGTTGTAAGATTTCAACAATCTTAACACATTATATTTATCTCGTAACAATGGGAAAGAACGATGTTGAAAACCACAGAAGTTCAACGGAAAGGATTTCAAGAGATGGCAATTCAAGTTGTTGTTGCGGAGATCTGAGGAGCTTATCTGTTTCGTCAAATCGATCACTTCCAATACAAAAGAGCTAAGCATCAATAATTTTTGTTTATTTGTGAATCGTTGAAGTTGATACTATATTGGAAAACAAAGGATATTAATTGTGAAGGGAAAAAACAAAATTGGGTTTTTGGTCATCTGTAGAGTTTTGAGTATATCTCTTAACTTAGAAGGAATTTTGGCAAATCCTTTTAATCGAATATAGTAGACATCCTGATAGTTACTCACACCAAATTTCAGAATTTTTGGAGGTGTAAAAGTATTTTTTAGGTATTTTACAAAACAGAAAAACGTTTCTGAAAAATTCTGACGGGCAGAAAAAATATTGTTGACTAAATTAGGGTTTAGCATATATATGAGTTTTATTTTTAATTGATCATGTGGTTATATTTGATATCCTTCAATATGTGGTGCACAGTGTATTATAGAAATTAAACACCTTTTAATTTCATGTTTAAACTAATATATCAAACATATTAATCGATAAAATTGAAGTGAAGATATTTTGTCTCGCATATCTGATTGATGTCTTGCTTATAATATCTATGTGATTACTGTTCACAAGCTATTTAGGTTTTACACCTTTGTAATGATAATTTTCAGAGACAAATAGGAAGTGGGAAACCTATGCCATTGACGACACGGATTGTTGGCTTCGTGCAAACTTTATTACGGTCATAAGCACAAGGACATACTGGAAATGTTAAAGGTTGATATCCCTGTATTGAACCTATTTGCAGAACCGTATCAGATGTGGTTTATGGCTCGATGTAATTGTGGGCTTCGATAAATGCCAACATTAGACTCGAGGCTGCAGTGAAAGAGACTGAAGAGCTGATATCAAAATATAGTATTGTACGAGAAATAGTCCAAACGAGTGGGGTTATTGTTGCTATGCAATTGGAAAATGAGGAGCCAGGACTGTCAATGTGCAGAAAACTGAAGCTGAAATCTCTAAAGAGAGAAAAATGCGGAAAGTGATGATTAGAGCAAGTGAAAATACTGGATGGGTGCACTGATCGGCATGGTTCTGATGAGAGAATTGGTGCATGTTCTCGTTACATCACCTCGATGATGTGAAGTCAATTTTTACAGATGGTTCCAATCGAATTGATTCACTGGAAAGGCTGGTGGGTGCATACGCGTTGGATTGATCCTCAAAGGCACCTCAAAGTGGAAGCTGAAAAAAATCATGCATCACCTAATGACTTTGGTTCAGAATACAGCTGTAAGTAATTATTGGCATTAATAACAGCATGAACGTCAGTTGCCTTCATGGTATGGACACTTCAGGGGATTCTAATTGTGTTGAAAGGAAAGAAGCAATACAGTAGAAAATTTGTCGGTTGTTAACGAAAGATAGCACCACCCAGTTTGAAACAGTACATATCCCAAGGGAAAGCATGTTAACCGCACCTGTTCAACGCTGGAAGGGTTTATTAAAAGAATCAATATCAGATGTTCCACAATTTTGTTGTAGTCAATATCAAAGTCATCATGTTCGTTAGAGATAAAACATGAGGCGAGAGAAAATCCAAATTTTCCCACGTAGATGTAAGGTGGTTTGGACTACATAATGCTGGAGCGACTGAGCATTGATTGAATCTGTACGATTGGTTGTGTTCTTGGTCAAAGGGTTTCTCTTGGTTACTATAACTGTATGGTTTGGGATAGGTCTCTGTCGCTACAAACAAGGACAACGGAAACATTGCAGGTTCGCGTCATTCTCCTGGATCCTTCGTGCTCTGGTTTTGGAACTGCTGTTGACAGATTGGATCGTCTTCTCCCATCATATACTGCAGCTCAAGATGCTGACATTGCTGACACTCCAGGGGTGAAGAACCATGTTGCTTTCCAAAGTAAAGCTCTTGTGCATGTATTGTCTTTCCCAGCTGTTGAGAGGGTGGTGTACAGCACTTGTTCTATCTACCAAACCGAAAACGAGGATGTTGTTAAGTTGGTTCTTCCGTTGGCTGATTCCCTTGGTTTTCATATGGAAACTCCATTTCCAAAGTGGACTCGCCGTGGTCTCCCAGTGTTCGAAGGATCTGAACATTTGCTAAGAACGGATCCAGTGGTGGACATGGAGGGCTTCTTTATTTCACTTTTTGTTAGGAAGACTGCAGTTAGCAGCTCGCAGATCTCACAAGAAAGCAAAGACGCTACCTCTATAAAGCAAACCAGGGAGCTTAAATGCCAAAACCAGTGTTTGAGAAAGAAACCTATAAAGAGGGGAATAATAAGCTGTCTGTGTTAGCAGGGACTTTTTTGGTTTCTCATTTGAACATTTTCAATGGTTTTGGAGCATCTTGTGACAGTTAGCTGCAAATCGATCTCTATTCTGGCAGAGTCGTGGAATAGAGAGAGCTAGAGAGCTTGATGTTGTGCATGCAAACCTTGATTCAGCCGGTGATACTTTGTTCTCAGTATGGAGCTTCTATGGACTCCATTTGGGTACAATCGAATGACGGAACAGGTAGAGTAATTTGTACTCTACTATGGTACGTGCATCATTTTCGATATTTATAATTTATATTCACGGAGAATGGTTTAAGTAGGAATACTGAATCAATTGATACCAAAAGTGATTATTTCTTTGAAATGTTGTTTGAGCTGGAAAAATTTGAATGTCGGCATAACGCTTAACGAGACATTAGTTTGGGGACCTTACACCTCAACTGTGGGGGTGTAAGATGGAAACAAGTATCTGTTTGATTTCTCAAGAAGATTTATAAAAGACCCTAGAATTATATGTGTCCTACCGTGTAGACCTTAATTGTGGGGGTCTAAGGTGAGAATGATTTTTCGACTTCTTCAACAAATCAGTGTATATGTTAAGCATATTTTTGTTACGTGTTTTACAACTACTAACAATTTTTTGTTGTTTAAAGGTTGATAGGAAACTAATATGTTGTTGAAGTGGTCTAAAGGATCAGAAAGAACCAAAATCAAATTTTGATGATATGGTTTATGTCAAATGTGTGTTGTAAAATAAGTGTGCATGTTTCCCATATTATCTTGGATAATTACAGGGTTGCTCTGAACAAAGGACCAGAGAATTGGGATGCTTGAGGTACATATTTAATTGATGTTTGTGATGTGTGTATGCCTTTATATGCTTTACAACCACTAGATAACATGTGATGTTTGTGATTTGATTGAAAGACTAAATTGTTGTAGACACGCATGATCTAAAGGATCATTGGAACCAGAAGAAATTCTGAAGGAAATGATCTTTGTCAAACTCAATACGTTTAATGTGTGTTGTAAATGTGCAGTGCATTCGGTGTACAAATACATTTGTGACCCCAGAAGATAGTGGGATGATCTGATCAGAAATTTACAGTACTTGAGGTACATTTAAAATTATGTATGTGCATGATACATATTGGACTGATCTTAAGAGATGTTGTGATTTCAGGCTTTGAAGAGTCTTAGCCTATATGTGTGCCCTCTTAAGTTGTATCAGTAGTTGGAAATATTCCAACAAACATGAGGAACTCGACTGAAATGAAATCAGAGTTCGCTCGATTAATTTAAAGCATGAGAGGAATTTGAGTGGATAAATCCTTTTTTGGAAGGAATTCCTCTGTGACCGAAGCATGTGGCCATCATTGCTGAAACTCAATTGACTATGTGAGTCTAAATAAAAGATGAAGTAAGTTAGGCATAGGTCTCAATCGACTAAGGGGCCAAGCTATACCACCATGACTTGGCTCTATCTCTTAGTGAAA
>JAJJMC010033717.1:3142108-3201061 GCA_023531435.1 Papaver californicum | reverse complement strand
TCAAGATTCAGTTAATTCTAACAACCTATGTGATTAATCAGATAATTCTTTTTAAATTAATTGAAGCGCAAGTAATTGCCAAAATTGGTTTCGTTATGCTAACAAACAGAGGTAAATCACAAGCATGGACTATCAAAATTAATTAACCAAGCATAATCCATCAGGCAAAAGCACAACTGTTGAAAGAAAATCGTTTTTCTATTACGAAACTATGCAATTTTAATAACAAAAGAATTATAATTAATTAATTAAAAATAGACTTACCACATAAAATTGAGAGAAAAACCTCCTCCATCATCCCAGTAAATAGACTTAGCTCATGGTGAAGAAAACTTGCTCAAAAGATCTTTTCATTGCTCAAAATATTGATTACAAGGTTGAATAACGGTGCAACAGCTGAACAGACGCGTTTATAAGTGTTACAGAACAAGGTTCAGCTGTTGCAAAAGGCTAAGGCAAAGAAAAGGGAAAGGGAATCCAAAACTCTAGGCAACAGAACAGCAACACTTTTAAGGTGTTGCTGTGTCTTCTTCTCCGATGGAGTTGATGAAGAACAGCCGGACGTCGGTGACAGCAGCAGTGACCGGATCGGTCCAGTTTCCGGTCATAATTCCGGCGACTCCGAAAAGTGATTTCTAAGCTCTCTCCCCCGTTCTTCTTGGCTTCTCTTGGTATATATAGGCTCTAGGGATCCTTGTGAGTCTTCTAAACCTAATAGAACTCCTTGAAACACTCCCAAATTCATCCAAATCCGAATCAAAGTATAATACCCTTTTTCCGGCGAAACTCGGATTTGGGGCTATTTTTCCGGCGTAAACCTCTAATTCTTCACGTGTTTAGTCTTGTATTGGTCCCATCTATCTTGTGTATCAATTTGAGCCGAAAATATGCAAGTTTAACCGTGAATCAAAGTGTCCAGTTTAATACAGCAGTTTCCCGACCGATCCCGTGTTGCAGTTGACTCGGTCAACTCGGGTTGACCGATTTGACTCGAGTGTACCCCTTATCCACTTCTAGGGTGCCAAATAACACTTGTACTTGGGTGCCTTTGTCACTTTTTGAGCCAATTTTTCTACAAATCTTTATTCTTCAAATGTACCTACAAAAGCATAAAAACACGTAATATATGCAAAATCGAATACTAACTTAATAGAAACTAAGGTGCAAATTAGACACTAAAATGTGTCTATCAATAATCTAGAGAGATAGTTTGTTGTTGCATCAAGGGGGATGGGGCTTAAGCTCATCAAATAAACTTGCCATGAAGGACACTCAACCTTGCTGACTGGAGATCCCAAGATCAAGGTTTAGAATGAGACAACTAATTTGTGGTGGGTTAAAGGAAACACTATCAGAGATCATTCTCTGTTCCTTCCCTATGGTGTAGACGTGATAGTGTGACTGCATGTGAGGATGACTTTTTTTTACTAAGTCTTAATGAGTTCTATAGTTTCAATTTAAGATTGAAGTGGGGTGTAGCAGTAACACTCTTGATAGAACTCACCTATCTGAATGAGTGTAAGTTGGCCGCTTCCTATAAGAATTTGAGTGAATTCTTAAGAGCATTCTGAGAAACAGGATACGTCCAGGGCCAAAATGGACACAACGGCACGAACTTAGCAACGCCAGGAGGATATCATGCGTGGATGTTATCGCAAATTGCATCACTGTCTTTAGCAAGTAGTTTCGGTAACTTCTCACTAAGTAAAGGTTCAAGACCTCATGGACACCTTTGCCTATATAAAGTATTTTCCACATTCTGATTTTTTCATTTTTACCGAGATTTCATTCATGTGGGGGATTGTTGGAGAAAATGAGTTTTAAACTAAATGGTTTTGGTCTTGGATGCTCACTCATTTCTTTGAGTGAATGAAACTCTTTAGTTTATCCCACATTGGGTATTCTAGATAAGGATGTCCACTTATGGTGGAATGGGATGGGCAAACAATACATGGGCTAACTTATGTAATGGACTAACCTATGTATTGGGCCTACGAATTAGACACCATCCATGATCCATTATTTTACAAGAAAAACCCGATAGCGAGAAAAGGGACTCCTACGAAATCCTAAACCCTAAAGGTTTCCAAAACCCTAATCTTTTCTCTATAAATATAAAACGGTTTTCAGATTTAAAAAGGATTTAAAAAAAAATATTTTTGATTAATTAATTCCTTTTCTTCCCTGTTGCTAAGTTCAAGAGTGGGTAGTTTGTGTTGTGCTAATACAAGCTATATCGGGCAGTCTTATCCTGGACACATCTTCGCACGTTGGGGTTTAGCATTACTCTTCTCGAGTATACCCGCGAACTAATGTGTTAAGGACAACTTGTTGAACCTGTGATTCTGCCCTCGTAGTTGTCCGTGGTAGAGTTGTTTTCAGTTCCGTTCTTTATATATATATTAATTTGATACATCTAACATTGATGTTCATTGTTGCAAGATTCCAACAGATTGTTCTTCACCAACTTCATATGAACTATCTTAATCCATGTTATTGCCATATTTTCTTTGTTCAGTTGAATATCAGTCAGTTTGGTGTGTCTTCTTATATTTTGGTTACTTGTTTCCTTATTTACATTTAGTTTTGCATAATCTATGTGTTTATCTCAGGCCTGGTTATTGTGTTTGGGTCTTGATATTTTGCTTTAGTTCTGTATGGAAAATCAAGCTCTTAGAAGCTTATTCTCATTTTTACAAAATGAGGATTTTGCCGTGGAATTGTCCGGGTTTCGACAACCCCTCCACAAGAACCTCTTTATGGAATTTGATCAGGTCTCAAAATCCTGAAATGATATTCCTTTTCGAAACAAAAAATAGTTCTGATAAAATGTTTCAATATCTTAAAAGATTCAATTTTCTAAATTGTTGGGTTTTCCCTTCGAGTGGACTTGCTGGGGGCATTGCTCTTCTTTGGGAATCTGGATTTCATTGTCAGATTGTCCAAAACACTAATAATATGATCTATGTGATTATCAGAGATGACCCCAGCAAGCCTGAATTTTTGGTTACTTTTCTTTGTGGCTCAGTGTACCATGAAGAGAAGGTTCAACAATGGGAATACTTAAGTGAAATTGGTTCAAGATCCAATCTTCCCTGGGTTGTAATAGGGGATCTCAATATTACCATGCATTCGCATAAAAGATCTACCTTTACCACCCCTACAACCATTATATTCCATATTACTCAACAAGTAATTGATAGTGCTGACCTCTCTGACTTAAGTTACATTGGCACACAATTCACTTGGAATAATAGGCAAAGTGGTGATAATCTTATTTGTGCTAGAATTGATAGGGATTTGGTAATGGTCACTGGCTGCAACAATATGGATTATCAAAAGTGGTCCATATTGACACCATAGGCAGTGATCATATTCCCATTATACTGGAGACCACTCCTATGTCTTCCCAGGGTAGTAAGTTATACAGATATTTTAGATGTTGGGGCAAGGACCCCTTTGTTAGAGAAGTAATTAAAAATGCTTACTCTAAATTTATAAGAGGCTCAGCTCCTTTTCAGCTAATATATAGACTGAGATTCATAAAGCATGATCTCAAACTTTGGAATATCCATCATTTTGGTAACATAAACCAAAAAGTAAAAACTCTAAATGATAGATGCACAATCTGAATAGTCTTCCTTATACTAATCAGAAATTATAACACATTAAACAAGTAAAACTTGATTTGGATCATTGGAAAAAAATTCAAAAAGAATTTTATGCCCAAAAATCAAGACAATAGTTTTTTTACCTCTTTTCACAGAAATACTAGTTGCTATCATAATTTTGTCAATAGAAGAAAGCATTATAATCACATTAGTGCACTCAAGATGGATAATGGCCAATAGATCAATAATAGACTTGATCTTGAGAACTTATAAGTCACTCACATTAGTTCTATAGGTACAACTTCTAATCCTTATAAGAACAATGAATTTGTTTATTGCATTATCCCTTGCATCTTTGAAGTTGAGAAAAATATCTTACTCAGACCAATAACTCAGCAAGAGATTAGGGATACTAGAAACCAAATGAAGCCCTGGACTGCACCATCCCCTGATGGTTTTCCACCTGGGTTTTTTAAAGAAAATATTGATCTTCTTATAGATGATATTTGGAAAACATTTAAGACCTTAATTGAATCCAAAAATTTATTGAAAGAGATGAATCATACGTTTCTTTCTTTATCCCCAAGGATAACAATCCCTCTACCCCTGCAGACTTTATACCTATTTCCTTATGTAATTCTATTTACAAAATAATCTCTAAGATTATTGTAAATAGAATGAAACCACTTTTGAACAAGATAATAAGTCCTTTTGAATCAGCTTATGTTCCGCAAAGGAATATCTAGGACAATGTTATCATTGCACATGAGTTGGTTCATACCATGAAATGGAAAAATTATAAATGCGGGGTTATGGGCCTTAAACTCGACATGTTTAAGGCCTTTAACAGGATTGAGTGGTCATTTCTCATAGATTTCCTTAAGTCTTATGGCTTTTCGGAGCACTGGTGTGACTTAATTTTTCAATTATAAGTACTACTAGCATATCTATTTTGCTTAATGGTTCACCTTGCAAATCTTATATACCTATTAGAGACTTGAGACAAGGTGATCCATTGTCACCTTATCTATTTATTTATGGATGGAAACTTTTTCTCGCTACCCGATCCATGCAGAAAATTCTCAACTTATACATGGAATAAAAGTTACTAAAGAGGCTCCAAGTATAAGTCATCTGCTTTTTGCAGATAACTGTCTCATTTTTGTCAAAGCTTCTCATAATGAAGTTGATATTCTCACGAGCCTCATTAAGGGTTTTAGTTGTTATTCGGGCCTAGTCATAAATTTTTAAAAATCTGACTGTTGTTTTGGCAAAAATGTTCATCCGGACTTAGCAGTGTCCCTTATCAGGTCTCTTAAAGTCAAGAATATTGGTTTAAATGAAAAATATTTAGGCATTCCTCTTTTTATTACTAGATCCCATTCTGATACATTCAATCACTTAAATGATCAGTTTGATAAAAGGGTTGCTAAGTGGAAAGGCAAGCAAATGAACTAAGCAGGGAGATCTGTTTTGGTTCAACATGTGCTATAAGCTTCTCCAATTTACCACATGAACACTTTCGTGATTCCGGATACCACTCTTAATCAGATGGAAATATCCCAAAGAGACTTTTAGTGGGGTAAAACCAGACCTGGTGGTTTCTACCCTACCAATTGGAACAAAATTTGTTCCCACAAATTGCAAGGGGGTCATGGTTTTAAAAAACTGAAACATGTGAATCTGTCTCACTTGAGTATGACTGCATGGAAATTGGTCCACTCTCAAAATGAGTTATGGGTCAAAATTCTAAGTTGTAAATATTTTAAACATGGTCGAGCTTTTATTATAATAAAAACCAAGACTCTTCTTGGGTCTAGAAGAGTATATGTACAGGTCTTGATTTCATTTCAAAAAATTCTTTTTGGGAAGTTAGAAATGGTCGGAATATCTTAGATTGTAGTGATAATTGGATTCCAAATTCAGTTGATCCCATGTTTATGTCTTCTCATAATCCAAATTATTATGTTTTATTGATCATGACACTAAAAGATAGAACCATGAATTAGTTAATGCCTACTTTTCCCCTACTAATGCTCAATCCATCCTTAGCACTAGAATTCCTCTTACGGGTCAGGATAGGCTCATTTGGCCATATACTAAGAATGGTCAATTCACTGTTAAATCTGCTTACAAACTTATTTAAGGTCAGATTGCATTCATTCAAAATTCTAGTAATGTAAATCTTGTTTATAAAGCTCTATGGAAACTGAAGATTCTTCCAAAAGTCCAGTTGTTCATCTGGAAGTGTCATGAGGGGATTATTCCTGTTAAATCCAATATCTTTAGATTCAGTCCAGACCAAGACATTAATTTGATATGTGTTATCCTGCTAGTTGTGAGACTGTTGAACATATAATCTTGTATTGTCCCTTTGCTACAGAAGTGTGGTCCCTCACACCTTATTTTAATTTGATTACTCAAGATTCTGCTATGAATGTGTCCATATGTTACTGGGTCTCTAATTGGTTAACTAATCATTCTCTTAAAAGATAAAGTTGTATATGTTTTTACAATTGTTTGGTGTATATGGAAAGACAAATGTTTCTTTATTTTTCAAAACAAGAGTCTCAATCATCATCATACAGCTAGAACAACACTTAAATTAGTTAATGATACAGCTGAGTACCTAAATAAACAGGTTTCTCATATTGAAGCAGTCCATACCAACTCTGTGGGTTTAGATTATAGTGTTGTCACTAATGATCTACTTGTAGATTGTGATGCTTTTTTTGACCATAACTCTAATCTTTCTGGTATTGATTTGATCATGAACAACAATGCAGGGAGCTATCTTGGATGCATAATCATCTCAGGGCTAGCAAGGAATGCGGAAGAGGCTGAGAGTTTGGTTGTTCTTGAAGTTGTTCTTTGGGCAAAGGAGTAAGGAAAAGAAAATGTTTGTCTCATCAGTGATGCGAAGCTAGTTATAGATTATATGAACTCTAATAATAACCAATTATGCTAGTTTAATAACTCGATTTTAAACGACTGCAAGTCAGTCCTAAGTTTCTTTAAGTTTATTAGATTTGAATTCTTAAACAGAAGTTTCACTCATTTGGCTAATACAGCAGCTAAACATTGTAGAACTTCTAGAAGCAATGGCGAATGGTTGGATTATATGCTAGAATTCCTCGCTAATCATCTGTAGTATTTTTTTGGTTTATTGAAGTATTTTTCTTAGCAAAAAAAAAAAACACAGTGCAGGCTAAAGGTCACGAACTAAAGTGCTAATCATGTTCACCTCTTTTAAATCATCCATCTCAGAAGACTGTCTAATAACATTATAGACATTTAGCTCAGTGGTCATATTACCAAAAGATATGTTCATAAGTCATGTTCTACAGTTGATGACAGCATTTGATGTGGCTAAAAATGGGCGACCTAAAATCACCGGTATTTGAGCACTTTGGTCCTGAACAGGATGGGTATCTAGAACAAAAAATCCACTGGATAAATGAACCTATCAACCTCAATAAGAGCATCATCTATGACACCACGAGGGACTTTGACAGACCTATCATCTAACTGCAGTGTTATTTTGGTCGGTTTTAACTTACCAAGACCTAGCTGGGTGTACACATGATAAGGGAGTAAGTTAACACTAGCCCTAAGTCAAGCAATGCCTTATCAACTACATGATTACCAATCACACAAGATATGGTGGGGCATCCAGGGTCTTTATACTTAGGGGGTGTTTGGTTCAGAAGGATTGAACTTACTTAACCGGATAAAAAGGCTTTCTTATGTACATTAAGCTTACACTTTCATGTACAAAGATCTTTAAGGAACTTGGCATAAGCAAGCATTTTCCTAATTGCTTCTAATAACGGAATGTTAATGTTCACCCGCTTAAATATTTCCATTATTTCGTTGAAAGTCGATTCCTTTTTTGTTGGAGCTAATAACTGTGGATATGGGGCTCTAGGCACAAAGGTAGTCATATCAGGATCTGCTTTAGAAATTGTTTCAGTCTCTTCAGCTATTGGCTCCTCTTGGGAAGTAGAAGGTGGAACTACAGTATGTCCACTATCAGGCATGGATACCTTATTGTCAATTATCTTTTCACTTCCAAAGGTTGTAACATAATTTGCATGATTGAACGTTTTGTCTCCTCTAGGATTAGAATCTGTTTGACTAGGAAATTTTCTTATTTCTCTCTCACTTAGTGTCTTAGCTATCTAATCTACTTGGAGTTCTAACTTAACAAGAGTCTGCGCGGTTGTTTCTTGAAATCTAAACTGGCTCTTAGCTAACATATAAAGATATTCCTCTAAGCTAGTAATTTTCTTCTCAGAAGGGTTTTGAGAGTGGGTTGTCTCTACTGGATTCTTGGTATAGCCAAAACCTGGGGGATCCTCAGAATTACTAGTCTGTCCTTGATTCTGACCCTTAGTCCAGGAAAATTTGGATGGTTTCTCCAACCAGGGTTATAGGTTTCTGGATATGGGTCAAATTTTTGACGGTTTTCGAACCTAGAGTTGTTATAAAGAGCATGAGCTTGTTTTTCATATCTAGCATATTTTGACCCTTGATTCATCTCTAAGGCCTCTAAACGCCTAAGGATATCTGACCCATCATAAACTCTATCGACCCTATGTATAGGATTTCTAGATATTTCCGGTTCTCTCATCGAAGCCCATTGCCTAGTTTTCTCACCTAACTCGATGAACGAGTCAAAACATTTATCTGGGTCCTGAAGGGTGAACTCTCCACCACTCATTATTTCTACCTTCATACGAGTCTCACTATCCAGGCCCTCATATAAAATTTGGTCCATGTGGGCTTACTCAAATCCGAGATGTGGACATTGGTATAACAATTCATTAAACCTTTCAACATAATCGTGTAGGTTTTCACCTAATTTATGCTTAAAGGTTTGAATAGACTGACGAACAGCAGCAGTCTTATGGTGTGGGTAGAAATTTTTAACAAAAACCTCTATAAGACCGTCCCAGGTGGTGATTGTTTTAGAAGGAATAAAATGATACCGCTCTTTGACTTTATCATCAAGAGATAAGGGAAACAAACGCAACTTAAGCACATCTTTTGAGACATTTAGATAACTCATTGTTTCACAAATCATTTTGAAGTCTCTTATGTGGGTATAAGGGCTCTCATTCTCTAACCCCCTAAATGTACGAAGCATGCCAATTGTCCCAGGTTTAATATCAAATTTGACAGTAGTGGTTGGAATAACTACCCCTTGGTCACGTACTACTCTAAAAGGGTGCATACGATCTCTTAGGGTCTTGTTTACCTGGACCTTATTCTCATTATTATCACCCATTTCAGAAAGAAAAAAAAAAGGATGTACCACCTAAATCCGTGTAATGGGTCATACTTAAATAAAAAAAGTTGTTTTCTTCAAGTCTATCTCCTCCAAGGATCCAACGACGCATACACAAGTAGAACTACTAGTGTTTAGCAAGAATTTGTGCACATGCGAATGCTGGGTTCACTATCTTAGGTAAGCTTGGGTTACCGCCGTAAAATATACCTACAGTCAAAGACTGGTCAACGGTACAAGGATGAGGCTTGTGGACTTTCAACTGGTAACTCCCATTAGTCCCAAGGCACGGGTTCAGCTTACTTATCCACGGGTTTTCCTAAAAATCAGTGATCTGACGAAGGTGCAAAATAGTGTTGTGTTCTTTTTTTATATAATAAATAAAATACAAAAAATAAACAAGCAAGTAACAAGAAATAAAGTCCAAAATAAAAAAATAAGGAAAAGAAAAACTAACAAGACTAAACAAGATCTAATTATTATTTTTTGTCTTTTCTCCGTTCTTTTCACTTTAACTTTACTCCAAGTCTTTTTATCCAAAATCTACAACAAAAAGATAAATACCAAAAAAAAAACGTAAAAAACAACAAAATAAAAAAAATCTAAAATAAAACTAGTAAAACTAAAACTAAAACCTAAAAACAAATCTAAAAACATAAGTCCGCGTCGGCGGCGCCAAAAATTGATGTGATTGGTAAAAAAAATCGTTCACTCGGACTCCTTGAGATTGATTTTAAACCTAGTTTGTAATACTAAAAATATAAAACTCAAACAAAGATGATATCAAGATTATATGAAAGAGCTAAGACAAAGGATTCCACCATTAACCAATTTATGTGATTCAGTTAAAAACAATATTTATGCAATTCTTACGTTCAAAGTGATTCTAAAATTTTGCACGTAGTAGATTTCTAAAACATTAGATGTAAATCACAAGCATGACAAGAATCCCTAGACCAAGCATGCATCATCAAGAGAAAACACAACTATTTAATCAAAATTATTTAAACAATTTTTAATTCAATGCAAATAATCATGAAAAGAATTGTGGAAATTAATTAAATAAAATTACCACATATTTATTGGAAAAATGGCTTCCTTCGAAGCCTCAGCAATGGGGTTTAGCTCCTCATTTCCAAAACACTCTCAAAAGATAGGTACATAGCTCAAAAATGCTTGGGAAGAAGAAAAATACAAGAAAGAACTGATCAAAGGAGTTGCAGAAAGATTAAAATCTTTTATGAATCTACGATACACCTCAGACGCAGTTATACAAAGACGGATTAGTAGTGTATTAAAGGTTTAAACTATTGCAGACACTATTCGTGAAATCGTTACAAAAGGTGTTGAATTTAAATTAAAAGGCAACGGAAATTAACAATTGTTCTCCTTTTTTACGACGAAGTTCTTTGGACTAGGTCTTTTACGACGAAGTTCTTCCTCCTCTTCACAATAGCTTCTCTATAACTTTTTTTTTCTTCTCTTTTCTCGGCCTGTGGCCTCCCAACTTCTCCCAAAATTCTCGATCACCACCTCCAGGCTCCCCCAACCTCTCTATTTATACAACAACACCTATACACCTCCCAAGATCTTCTCAAATCTTTTCCTTTTAACAAGAATCTTCGCGGCAATATTTTCTTTCACTTTAGGTGATTTTTTTCTTCTCTTTGTCTTCTGAGTTGTCCAGACAATAGAAAGGAATAAAAATCATGTGAGAATAGGCAAGAAAAATCCCAAGTTACCGGATTTATCTTCTTCTTTCTATTTTTACGAGAATATTAGTTTGATACGAACTCTGTTTTGATTTCCAAGTCCTTAAACCGTGTACAACTTCCTATTCATTCAGGTAATAATATATTGTCGTCTTAGTGCCTAATTCTCATCAAATCCTTTTCATATCTCGTCGATGAGAGTTATGATTTTCCGCCATTTTTTTTCTTTTGAACTTTAAAGGGAAGTGGGTGCCTTTATCATTTTTTACCAACTTTTTCATAACTTCCAATCTTCTAAAAATACCAACAAAAGATCAACATTAGTACAAAAACTGAGAATTAACAAAATAAATATGAGATCAAATCAGACACAAAAATGTGTCTATCAGTAGTACTAGCAATGTTAATGAATTATATGACATTATTGTTGAGAATCCCCGTGCTAAAGAAATTGTAGATAATTCCGGGTTTGGATTAATCTTTTTGATAAGTTATACAAAAAGAAACGACCATGCTCTTACCTCCGGTATTAGCGAAAGTTGGTGGTATACCACCAATACATTTCACTTCCCTAGTTTTGAGATAGGATTTACACCGTGGGACTTCACACAACTACCAGGCATACCTATTGACCGAGGAACCCGCATAATATTGTAAAATTTTAGCAAGTTTTCCGGAAGTAATGCCTCCTTCCAAGTTCCTTCTGGCAAAAGTAATATTTATTAACTAGTTTAGTGATTAAATGGAAAAACAATATTATAAGATATTGTTAAAGCAAATTAGTATAACTTACAATAATTTCAACTGCCATTTGAGGATCTCTCGTTCTATAAAATGGTCGTTGGATGTCTACGTATATTCTTACTGCCGTCTTAATGGTACTAACCCATTTTTGTATAACCTGCTTAGTTCTTTGATGGATATTCACAAAGGATTTAATATAATTATTGTATACCTGCTCCCAAAAGTCATCAGCTGTAACTAAGTGGCGCATAACATCGGGTTGACGTGCAGCAATCACCCAAGCTCTGGAGATAGCTACATCTTCTTCTACAGAATACAAACCCATACTTATGAAGAAAATATCAGAAACCTTTAGATGCAAAGATAATTTTACAGGAGATACAAAAACAAAAATATTTTTTGGATTTCGGTATAAGTTGTTTGGTGGACACCTTGTTCAATTTATAAGAATTTGATTTAAAGTAGTCGCTAAAAAATAGTCGTTGGAGAGCCGTTGTGTTGTAGGATTCAATGAGTTGTACAAAAATTTGAAATTGAATTTTAGGGATAAGATAAAATAGAATTAAAATTATTGGAACTTGAGTAATAGATAGAAAAAAAATATATATTTGTTGTGTTAATGATTCAATAACTACAAACAACAACTAGATGACAAGTCCACGAAAATTAGAAAACTAAGAACTAACTCATTTTGTGGGAATCACGGTTACACTTAGCATGTGCAACAAGCCTTTAAACCCCTCGGTGACCCTAGTGGACGAGTTGAGTCTCATAAGGGTTTACAAAAGATGTAACCATAAAATCTTGACCGCCGGTTGTCAATTTTGAGGATAATAGCTTGGGTAATGTTCCGTATTTTCTGGTGGTGGTGGAGCAACTCCACCTGCCTGCAACCTTTGCAAAATTTCTCGTTGTTTTAGTTCATTAGTATAATCTTGCATTTGGGGTCAACGCTGAGAGATCTTTGTCCATTACAATCCTTTCGTCCAATCCTTTGTTGAGAAGCATTTGTTGTTATTGCGTTGATACCATATTTTTAAAAATTTGTTGTTGTTGATGAGGTTCGTTCGTTGGTCGTGTTTTTTTTAAAATGCAATAAGTTTATCACTCGCGTCACTGATGAGTGATTCTTGTGATAATGGTGTAGGGGGAAGGCTTGTCTGTGAGAGCCTTTTCTTGAATACCGATTTTTTAATTTGAGCCTTTGACTACCGTTTATCGATAAATTGCTCTGTAGTAATTGGTCTTCCTGCTGCAATAGGGATGACATAAGGAACGCCAGACGAGCTTGGAAATTGATTTCTAAATTGAGTTTGATGAACTTGGATTAATGATGGATTTTGGGGAGTGGAGGATTGACTTGAATAAAGATTGGGAGTATTAGGGGATTGACTTGAACAACGATTAGGGAATTAACTTGAAGAGTAGGGGATTGACTTGAAAAAAGATTTTGTGAAGCCAAATTATGAATATCGGTATCGTCTTCCATATTTGTGTCTTGACTTTGATCCTCTGTCATATTTTGAACGTTTTTTAGCATCAAGTATTCTGCATCGCGACTGAAAGTTTTGGTGGTTTCACTGTAATATTGCGTTCTTGCCATTACACTCTGCATTAATGTAAATGATGCGTAAGTTACTAAGAAAAAAACATATAAACAAAAACTAATTCCAACGGTTGTTGCGAAACTAGTTTAGCTAAGTTACCCGGTTAATCTCATCGTAGTCCGGATGATTTGTGTTAACATCACCAAGACACACAAAAAAATTATCCACTTCAACCTTGATAGTGCTAAATCTACTTCAAATTCCAGAACTAGTATGCTTGTTTGGATTTCACCTGAAGCTGCTATGAAAATTTCAAATACTTTACCCCAAAACAAACCCGCGTCAGAACTGTAAATTCCTTCTTTCTTTAGATTACAATAAGCGGTAACAAGATACGTGTCTTCTACGAAGAGTATTTCTTTCTCGGAATTTTACCAGACGACATTTTTATCTACAAAAGAGATGGAAAAAAAAATGGAAGAAAAATAAACTTATGAGAAAAAAATTAGAGGGGATTTGAGTAGGAAATCAAGTTAAAAGAAATTGATTTGGTATGATTTGAGAAGAGAAAGATGTTGGTATATATATAAAAAAATTCTAAAAAAAATTGAAAAATATCCTTTGGGATCCGAAGGTGGAAAACATAGGGTCGTTAATGGTGATGGATGGCCGATCGGATGTAAGAGGGGTGTAAGGAAAAAAATGGTCAAACAAATTTAATTATCGAGACGGATTACCAAGATCGTCAAAATTTTGACAGATACCAAGGATCCGTCCAACCCATAAGACGGATAATGGGTATCCGTAAAGTGCATTTTTCTGACTGATACCTGGTATCCGTCTCTATGACTTGGCTATAATTGGGATCA
Organism: Papaver californicum; assembly: GCA_023531435.1. Lineage (NCBI taxonomy): Eukaryota > Viridiplantae > Streptophyta > Magnoliopsida > Ranunculales > Papaveraceae > Papaver > Papaver californicum. The sequence goes on along the minus strand of JAJJMC010033717.1, from coordinate 3,187,288 downwards.
GATATGATCCCACCTCTAACCAAGCCAAAACTTTGGGCCAGATTATAGCCAACCGATGCGCCATAGTAGTTGCCTTTGACTAGATTATAGCTATAGCCAAGCCATATACCGCACCATACTGCTTGGTCTTATAGTAAACAGGGAAGGGTTTCTTAGGAACTCCAAGCTTAGAGAACATTAATACAGAAACGTGAAGATAAATTGGAGGCAAAACATTTACTGTATTATAAATCAAGCACAAACTGATTCAAAAGACAGTGAAGGTTCACAGCTTTGGTCGAGAAATCGCATTAAAACTGGTCTTATTGAACAGAATTAGGTTTATTTTCCACCAACTACAGAGACCAAATTTCTACAACCCAACAGACATACAAAAACAAAAAGTAAAGTGCGTCCAAAGCATGTCTGAATGAAGACAACCTTCCAAAAACTCAAGGCTACAACTCGATCAAATAGAAGATCTTGCTCGAACTAACTAGACATTGGATGATTAGCAATGTATTCGACGGCAAGTTTACAGGAATCAATCTTGTCAGCCTCCTTATCAGGAATTTCTAGCTTGAATTCTTCTTCAAGAGCCATTACAATCTCAACAGTGTCCAAACTATCCAAGCCTAAATCATTCTGGAAATGAACTTCAGGAGTAACCTGCAAAGGTTGCAGAAGTTAATGTAAATCTTTCCAGCATTCACAATGGAGCATATGTATGGGTAAGTTCTTCCAAATGGTAAGCACATACACTGAAACTAATATGATAACGAACAGAGAGAATTTAGTTTCTATAACTCTAAAAAAAGTTAGGCAAACAACTTGTACTCTGCATTAATGATTCGCCAATTAAGATTATTAACTACTTTATGTTAGAGTTTGAGAAACAGATGGAAGAAAATATCTGTTTCCAACACATAAAATGGATAATTATGTCAGGTACAAATCAAGCAAATATACAGATTTTTGACAAAAGTGTAAAAAATGGTCATCCAAACAATAATCCCATCATCCTTATCCTTAGTTTTTGCTCTCTTCAAACTCGCTAAATGTCATGTTCCTCTAAATATTTTGTTGAGCAAAATACTCCTTTACACACAATTGCCACAAAAATGTTTGTGAGAAAGTGCTGGTCTGTGGACCATTACAACTTTTTAGACATTTACGTCCAATGTCATCAAAAATGCATCATCCTAATCAAGTCATTCTTTAAAATCTCTAATTAAGACTATAGTCTACCAGGAAATTCCACGGATGTGTTCATTTTCTATTTGATCTGCTATACGTTCTCCCATCCATTTAAACATCCTCATCGTAGCTACGCAAACTCTATGAGCACACATCTATAAACGGACATCTTCGTAATTGATCTGCACTTAGATCCTATCCCTACTCATGTTAACATCTTCAATCACCTACGTTCAGTCCGATACTTCATGCATACTCAAACTGTTAATCTCTTACTTCCACTGAATCAAATATCGTTGCGTAACCACCATTACAAGATAAACTTTACCTCTTAGGTATTAGCTATGGGCATTAGAATACAATTTGACCTCAAACTAACATTAAGTCAAAATCTAACATCATGCTGTCTTTCCATACTGGCAATATAAACACATCGTTATCTACCTAAAATTAGATAAAAAAGCATACAAACTTATTTAAGACTATCTAAAATGAAATGCTCATAACGAATCAACCGAATGAAAATCGTAAGTATATGTAACCAACCAATAGAAACTAACAAACCCTAGAAAATACACAACCTAGATGCTAGAAAAATTAATAATTAGAATATAACTTAGGGATATATCAATAATACTTAAATTAGGGTTCTCCTAGAAACAATAAGGTTAATAAACAGACCTTGGCGGGATCAACTTTGGGGAAGCTCTTAACAACGGAAACAACTCTATCAATGACTTCTTGTTTGTCCAGATGATCATCGTGAGAAGACATTGACCTATTTAAATTCAAGAGGTTCCATGACTGCAAAGCTCGTCCATTTTGAGTTAGGGTTTGGACTGGAACTCTCAGATGACCTAAGATCGCAGCTCTCAAAGCCATCTCTCTCTCTCTCTCAGAAGAAAAAAACTGAAAGACCCAAAGCTGAGGGTCAGTAAAAAGGGAGCTTTCCTCGTCCCTAGAAGGATAGTTCCGTTTCAGAACTGGATATTTTTTTTCGGTTCCAGTTCCGATTTTAGATATTAAATGAATTTTTATTTCATTTTTTGAAAAGATATTACTAAATGAATTACTGGTGGGAGTTGGCCTGTTGGGAATAGTATATAGTCCTTCAGGGGTGATAAGTATGTGTAGGTGTGTACAGACAAGTTGGGGAGAAGCAAGTTTTCTCATTTTTCTTCCTCTCATATTTCTCCTTCATCCGATCTTTATTCAGGAGTGTACATGTGGAAACGATGCATTTTCCGGCAATGATATTGTGAAAGAAACATGTGAGCAATGTGCACAAAAATCGCCACTGCTGAATTATGATTTTTGTGTAACTTCGCTTGAAGCGGTTCCTGATAGCAAGACGGCAGCAGGTTTCCATGGCTGATGGCTTAGGAATAATCTCATTAGAACTTGCTCAGATCAATGCTACCGACACTATTTTGGTCATAAGAGAGCAGTTGAAATACAAAGATCTGGATGCTTATACATTCCCGAGCTTAAATGCTTGTTTGGATTTAAACACCGATGCAATCAGCAGGCTTGCAAAATCTATTGAAGCAATCTGGTCTTATAATTATGTCAACTTGAACATTTGGGTAGGTACAGCGATGGAGGCATGCGAGGATGGTTTCAGAGAGAAGGGCAGAGTTTCTCCCTTGAGGAAACACAATTCTAACTTCTTTCAGTTGTGTAATATTGCACTGGTTATTAGTAACTTGGCTTCTCCCCTTTTGTTCAAAACACAGAAGCCTGAAATTGCAGTCTATGACGGTTGAATTGTTCTTGGCTCTCAAGATCTGTAATTTCTTTTCTACATACAACGGTTGTACCTGTCTGGCAACGTCGAGTCTGTGTCTATTCGTAAGGCAATAACCCTGTTTACATTCATGGTCTTCTTTTAATGTACCTACTATTACCAACTTTGCATATGTACTGTTCCAGTTAAATCTGCCTTTCTTCTTATTTATGGGTATCAGTGTCACCTTCCACGTTCATGTATTTTTCATGGCAATATAATACATAATGATTTATATGGGACTAAAAAACAAAATTTGCACAAGAGGGTTTCAAGTTCAACAGTGCATTTTCTCAATCACAACAGACTGCATGATTAAAAATTGGGAATATTCAGCCAAATAATATTGTAATGGAAAAAATTGATGCTGTCCAATTTCAAATTAACTGGCTCGGAAGATATCATTAAATGTGAAAGTGGAAACCAGGCAAAGAATAACAAAAACAAGGTTTTATACAGATGTAGGTCGTATCATCGCTCAAATATCTTCATGTTGTAAGACAATATTTGTACATGGCCCATCGAAAGGAAAATCTCTTTACACCAATGGTGATTCAGCATGCTTAAACAGGAACTCTCTTACCTCTGTACTTATCCATGAACTGCACCAAAAGAAACAAACCAAAATCAAATTGAATTCAAATACACTAATTAACACCAAGTTATTAATCTAGAAATCCACTGATCAGAATCCTGTCAGGCACATTCATGGCACGAGGTGCCAAACATGCACGTCACACAAATGTTACCACCAGCAAAACACTGCTTTTGTTGGAAGGATAACAGAAAGCCGGTTTTTAAGTATCATGCAGTACTGATGTTACGTATAAATTTATATATCACATAACATACCAAAAAAAATGTATTGTTCAATGTAAAAGATTCACAAACAGTTACAAAAAGATACTTCGAGAATATCCTTACCGATGTCACAAAAGGTTGTTGGAATATATAGCCAATAATGGGTATCCTTTGTAGAAACAGCACGAGTGTTGGCCAAAACCCACTACACAACAATTTTTTATCAGTAACTGAGAACCTTTGCAAGCAAATGGATCGGTACAAGCAAAAGAGTACTGAAGTTCAGACCTGAAAAGGACAATAAATCCATATGCCTCCAAGATCATACCAATGATAGGCCATCCGATGAGAACAAAGAAGAAGCCAGCACCAAAAGAGATTGTACCCTGCCACATCAATGATATAGCAATGTTAAGAAAGCAGATAAAGATAATAAAAGAAACAAACAAGCTAAGTCAGAAAACATTTGAACCTTATAGTTTTGCCGTTTCATGAAGAATTGCATAGTCGATTTCAGTCCAATGGTCAGCATCACACCCGACAAGAAGAGGATCTGATTTAGTACCATACACAAGCAAGCCAACTTTAAGCAAATTTCCCATCAACGATAACAAAAACAGGAAAATCAAATACAATAACTTAAAGAGAAACGAGGCAATATGAGATTTATCAATTCACTCACATTTCCCATGGCTAGAAGTCCCTTGTCAAAGAAAAATATGATTCCCAGAAATGAAAAGAAAATGCCGAACCCCGTCAACCCAAGCCCAATCTCTGGTTCATTGAAGAAATTATCAGAGGATTAAAATGTTGCGGTATATAGATATACTAGGAGAACAAAATTCATACAAAAACAAAACAAGCACGGGAAGAAAGATATTAAGAGAACAGACAAAAATCAATTTGAGAAAAACAAATCAAATGGAAAAGTCTAAGGCGTTCTGGTATTCTCAACATAAGCAATACCGGCAGTGATTTACTTTGCTAATTTCCTAAGGTCCAGGATATGTTGCCACACACTCAACTACACTCTCTTCCTTTGCAGAATGACAACAAAGATAAGATACTGACACTTCAAGGATCCTGATATGTTGCTTGCAGTGAAAACCTCAAAAGGAGAGCTCTAGATATTGACAGAATCCATGACACATCGAATTTCGTATGAGCTTTAACGACAAATCCTTATTCATTTCTTAAGGGAAATGTCAAACATCATCATCATCATCCAGAATTCCACGTCAACCCTTTCACGGTCCCATAGGAATTCCTCAGATATTAAGAGGATTAGGGAACCAGACTAACATAAATGTACCCACTATCTGAAACTACAGAAAAAACCACTGGCATTTTAAGCCTTCCTAACGTATTATACATCCTTACTGCATACACACTACTTCCGTATACATAATCAATCTCAACATCATTAAAGGGCCGAATGGTTTTACTAAAACCAAAAAACTACAATGCAATTACAAGGTCTACAAAGAACAAACGACTTCCAAGCGTAGAATACAGGGATATATGTAACCTAACTAAAGAACTAAACCGACCATTACAATCAACTAAATCACAGGACTGGGTGAAGTATTGTACGAGGAAAAACCAAAAACTTATGGCAAATCAAGAATTTAGGGTTACATGCATGTGTTATAGGTTAGACTAGCTAAAGAGTTTCAGGTATTCACTCATAAAATCCTAATTTAGGTGAATCATATGCGGACGAACGAAGGCATTTAGTAATTTCTAAAGATATTTATATCCACATACTTTTTCTGTTTTTCACCTCGAACGAAACCATTTTGCTGATCTAAACAAGTAATCTGCATCAGAAAAAGAAACCGCTGTCAAGAACAAGGAGATAGTAAATATCAATACTATACTTAATCTAATTATTAGGGTTTGATAAAGGGAAATTTATTTAGATTCCCTTGTCAGTGGTAAGATCTAAAGCAATTAAAGATTTGAATACGAAATGAATTGGAAAATCTAAGATCAAAATTCACTCGAAATTTAACATTCAGTCAAGAATTGCTGAATAATGAAATTGACAGTACAAAGATTACCTGAGTGTTAAGAGTGATGATACTGGTGACGACGGTGATAAGAAGAGGAAAACCAGGGTTTGGAGATGAGAAAGAAAGAGTGTTGTATTGGTTTATTAGGGTTAGCGATTCTCAAGAAGTAACGTTGAAGTTGCAGAGAGACTTTCGTTTCTTCCGTTTCTTCTACACGAAGGGAAACGAATTGACAGGGAGACAAAAATGAAATAGGACTGTGGAATGGTTGTTTGCTATAATGCGCTAGGGTGTTACGGTGCATACTGTTACTGTTAAAGTGACGTGCTTCTGTTCCCGAATTGGGCAATTTTAGCTATTCCGCGGATGGGAAATGGGAAAAGTTCGCGACAGGTACGATTTGAGTATTGGGACGGATAAAATTACTAGCACTTTTTTCAAGTAACTTTTTTTAGGATCGAGGGAGTATTTTTTTTTGATAAAATAGAAATCGGATTCACTATTTGGTATGTAATCAGCCGCTTCGGTAATTAGTAATATAGAGTTTTACACAAAAACTCTGCGGTATTAAGACAACAGTTTTTTGGAAGGTCATCCAGGGATTGATTTTGGCCCTAGCTTGCTTAACTTGGTGTTTTTTCAACTCCTGAAGCCATCAAGCCTAAAAGGCCTTGGCGGATTATGTACAACAAACCATGCCTTAAATTACACTACTACGTACTCTTCCTAGGTGATGTGGGATTCACCCAGCTAAACCCGAGGTGTCATAATCCCACCACCGTAAGACATAACCATTCTCAGCTCATGAATATATACAACCCAGGTCTCTAATGTTCCCTTGCCCCTTACCCCGCCACAGGTGACTTGATATTGACTCTAATACCATTTGTAATGACCCGACGCTGTATACATCATCCAATAGTGTTTCCGCTTAGCCATTATGGTCATCCATCCTGGAATTGCTTCCGGCTCGGGCTCGCTTAGCTTCAGGGATCTTTCAACTCCTGAAGCCATCGAGCCTAAAATACCTTGGTTGAATATATACAACAAATTCTTATTTATATTTCATAGCCACGTACTCTTCTTAGGTGTCGTGGGACTCACCCAGCCAAACCCGGGGTATCTTTGGTCTTTATTTCAGTAAATGAACGAGGTGCTCACTTAACCAAAGATATTAGACTAACGTTTATGAATGTCACTCCTTAACCTTGGGTGTGCCGAATCGACGACCTATGTATTAAAGTAAGAAGCAATTTTTGGATTTTCAGAAAAAAATATAAACAACTTTGCCGATAATTACATATTTTTGTCTGGTCGGAAGAGTCATTAATAAATTCCACGATAATGGTTCCTCAAACTCTAAAAGTAATGACGAATAGGAACGACTTTAATATGTATATAATTTATTTTAGAGATATGAATTTAATACATAAAATACAACCATCATCAAATTATATGTGTAGAAGATGATTTTACAACCACAGGAAAAATGGTGACCATGGACAAAAGGGTCATTTAAAAATCGGCTAACCTAGACCAAGTCCAATTATCTAACCGAAAAAAACTTAAGCATTGTGAGCACGGTTCAACTTCTAAGTCCTATACAAGGAAGAGTTTTAGTTGAGATGATACTCGAGCTTCAGCCAAGGTGAGATTAAGACCAAGGCTAAACTCAGCCTTAGAGCCAAACGAAGCTCAAACTTCGAGAAAATATGAAGTTCAGTCCTCAACTCAGGCAGAGGTGAGGCCTCAGCCAAGACGAAAGGAAGGCTTCGGCCAAGACAACGTTCGATCTTAGCCTAATCCAAAGCGCAGTCCTAACTCAAGACGAGCCTCAAGCCTACATGCAGGGCAAGATTCAACCTAGATGCCAGATACACCTGAGCTTCAACCTCGACAAAGATGTGGCATAAGATCAGTTTAGCAGCCATGTCAACGCGTGGTACCCTATCATGGTCAGTTCTACAATTAGGCCTCATAATTAAGCTCAAGAGTCGGTATTGAACACATCCAGAGCTAAAACATTAAGTTAATTACATTTGATATTCATTCGAACTTTTCCTGGCTATTTCACCCCTCAAAGCTCACTAACTCAACTAGGGGGACCCTTAGGGAATTAGGATTTCTGTTTTCTTCGAAGACAAAAACCAAGCTCCAACTCCTCTTATGGACAGGCATTGCCTCCGCTTTTCGCTCGACGGACGACCATGTTAGATTGATGCTCAAACTCATCCTTCGACTTGCTCCTATGACTGGAGAAGAGCTCACATTACTCCTATGGTTAGAAAACAACTCTTCTTGCTCCTTTGACTGGACAAGCGACACTTGGCATTAGCCTTTTATTAAAGTCGGCCATATCGTGCATTTCTCCTAAGAAAACGTTTATAGATAGGTCATGTTTGACATCATCCTAGCTTGTGCTCTCCTCATGAAACACACGGCTATAACAAGCCTCCTTGAGATCTCCACACGACTCGCGCTTACCTTCATGCGGAAAACGTGAGTATTCGTTCATCAAAGCTACAAAAACTATAGAGAATACTACCACATCATATGACGCATCACACATAAAGGCTGATTATGTCAGAAAATTGGGGGATAACTTTAGGGTTTTGGTCTGGCGGTCTATGACATGTGTGAGTATCATCCTACTCAAGTAGAAAGAGAATAGTCGGTTACAAAAAGTCAGATACGGAGGATGGACTCAGCCCTTGATTTATCCTTAGATATTCTTGAGATTTATCGAAGTCAACCATGTTCTTCAGCAATAATGCCACTCCTTCTCTCAGAAGTAAAATTTTTAATATTCTCCACACGCAGATCATGAGATTCGAAAAAAAGTTCTTGGTCATTCCTTTGTTAATGCACAGATCCAGAATCCAAAATTGTCAACCCATTATAGATAATATGAACTTCAAGTTACTAGGATGGAAAATCAAAATTATTCATCAAGATGGTAAGACTACTTAACTTAACTTTGTTATAAGGACAATGGGTAATTATCATATGCAACTTCTAAAATTACCAGATTATATTATTTGTAAAATAGATCAAATCCAAATAAACTATTGATGGAACAACTCTTATAATCATAACAAAAGATGCTTAATAGCTTGGGATAAATTCTGTTTACCTATAAGACAAGGAGGTTTAGGTCTGAAGCAGATTCACTACTGTAATGCTAGCTAAACTAGCCTGGAACTTACTTCACAACCCACCATAGCTTTGGGTTCAAGTACTCAGAGGTATTTATTTTCCTTATCATAACTTGAAACATGAACCACCTCTAAAACTTCATCACACTAGCTGGATTTGAAAGAGCATCACCAATGGATTGGAAACAGTTCAAAAATTTGGTAAATGAGAAATTGGTTATGGTAATACCATCAACATATGGACTCACAATTGGATTCCAAGTGAAAATACAACTTTATATAAATAGGATGATTTAAATATTAATGAATATCAATGGGTTTCACAACTCATTCTTGTTGATACTTCTCGGTGGAACATCCCTCTTTTGCGACATTTATTTACTTATATCTAGGTATATTCAATTCTAACTATCCTTATTCAATTACAAAATCAAGATCAGTTCATATGGCCTCTCACTACTACATGTATCTTCACAGCTAAATCAACTTATCATCATATGTAGTCTTAATTCTCAAGCCAATCATCTCTCATCCTTCAGCAAAAATTTATGGTCAAAATTCTGGAAGCTAAAGATCCCTTATAAGTTATAACTTTTTATGTGGAAACTGATCCATAATGCACTTCCTTTGGGAGATACTTTACATCATATACCTTCAATAACACATAAAAATTGTGTACTTTGTACCACCAACCAGTTAAAAGACCTCAATCATCTTATCTTCACTTGTCCTTTTGCAAAAGCCATCTGGAAAGCATGTCTCCCTCAACATTTTCTTCTTTCACAATAATATCAACATATTCATAGTTGGATTAACACTTGGTCCTCAACAAATTCTATTATCAACTTCAAACACAAATTCTCTTTCTATTCATAGAATAATTGTTATCATATTGCACATCTGGAAATACAAATGTAACGTAGTATTTCAGCATCATCATGTTAACTCTAATTCTGTCATGAATCCTTTATTTAAGTATCTAACTAATATTGTTGTTGCATTTGTACATCATCAACACACATTACATAATAGTCGTCTAATAACTCATACTCACCATTGAAGTCCACCACCACCAGATGTTTTGAAAATCGATGTTGATGCATCATTTAGTAAAGCATTCTATTTAATTGGTATTGCCTTAATAGTTAGAAATGTTGCAGGATAACATGCCGCTTCAAATGGAACACTTAATAAAGTAACTCATATTCATCAAACAGAAACTTGGGCACTTCTGGAAGCCATGGAGTGGCCAAAGCACAAGGATGAAACAGTGTGATCTTTGAATCAGACAATAATAATCTAATTATGTACGTAAATACTACTTTGCTCTCTCACCTTGGCAATCTACCTCTTTTTTAGCTATGTGTGCTAACTTATGTAACTGGGTTTGTAACTATATACCTAGGATATACAATAAAGTGAAATTATTTAGTCAAATTTGTTCGTAAAACTTGTACCATATGAGAACGGTGGAATGAACCATCACCTTTTCTCACTACAACCTTAGCTAATGATGTACATTTATCTAATATATATTATACCCTTCCTTTTGTTATAAAAAAAACTACGAATTATATGATATCCATTCTTCTCACATTTTAACCCAAATGAGTTGTAACATGGCCTATATCTTGTGCGATAAACAAGAAGGCTGATATAGGGGCTCCCATATCAATAGAGGGGCTCCCAGTTGAGCTGAGGTGACCCAATTTTACGATAAAGGATGTCCTAGGGGGTAAAGTTAAATATCCATTTTACCCTTATACCAATTAAAACTTAAACTCTTTTAAAAAAATCATAACTTTTAAAAACTTAAACAAAAGAAAACCTATCAAAACCCAACCGTAATCTCCCTCGATTCATCGGCGATTCGTAAAATTCATCGACGATTAAACTCAACTCAACAATTCGAGATGAAGAAGCATACTAAAGGCGTTCAAGGTAGCAGTGATGGCAATCAACCCTGCTCCTTTCAACCTAATCAAGAGATTCAACAAGAAAACGACAGTGACAAGCAAAATCAAGCACCGAAAAGTCCAACAATGGTGTATCTAAGGTATTGTAGAAAACCCATGTATTCTTAGAACTTGTAATTGATTTATTCGCATGTTTGATCATGATTTTGGGCAAAAAATGTTGCACACAGTTGATATTACGGTTGGGTCCGTGTCAAAACCCAACCGTAATATTTCATGTTCTTGAGTATTACGGTTGGGTTATTTTCAATACCCAACCGTAAATCAAAGGGAAGAAGATGAATAGTTCTGGATATTACGGTTGGGTTTCAATAGATAACCCAACCGTAAATAAATTGCGCCAATTTTTAAAAACAACTTACGGTTGGGTTTGTAGAAAATCCCAACCGTAACAAAGAGCGTCCATAAAAATTTGGTTTGAGTATTACGGTTGGGTTTTTTCTTAAAACCTAACCGTAACATATGGACCACCTTTTGTACTTATTTTTTTACGGTTAGGTTTTGAGAAAAACCCAACCGTAATTCATATGTAGCCTGATGTGCAATTACGGTTGGGTTTTGAGAAAAAACCCAACCGTAAATTTTCCTGTGTAGTGAATATTTTTTTTGTTGAAGTTGAATTGCTTTCAAATTATCTAACTTGTATTGGTTGTGTGTTGTAGGAAGAATAAGAGGGGTAATAATTTAACACCTATTTCTCACAGTCCAACCCCTCGCCACGGAAAGCATTTAGGGGTTCAGAAGAGAGGCGTGAGCAAGACTCATAATCCCTCTTTTGAGGTAGGTGGTGGTAGTGTTCCTCAAATTGCAGAAGAGGAATATAATGTGTTTCAAGGCTTGGGTGATCTACCAACACCCAGAGGTTCTCTTGTGATTAGAGAACCACCATAAGAGCAACAACACGAAGAAGAATAAGAGGGGGACATAGAACAACATGTCCCTCAAGGCAAAGGTAAAGAAATTAGAAAAGAAAAGGCAAAGAAAATGGTTGCCAAAGAAATTCCGAAAGAAAAGGCTGAACCTCAACTGTGGCCTAAGAAGAGGAATGGAGGACTATGGGGTGAGGCCCCAGATAAATCTGCAATATTATTTGGTTATCCCCATTCATGGGCTGCCAAAGTTGCAGCGACCAAGGTATTATTCTAATTACTTCTCTTATTCTGTAAAATTTTTGTTTTTTAACTTTTGTAAGTAAAATAAATTTTTTTTTATTCTTTGTAGGATCATACACAGGCGATCAAGAAATTGTTTCGTCAAAGGGCTCAACATTGGCCCTTAAATGATGAATGTACGGCTGTACAAAATTCTGGTAAATGGTACCGGGTTAGCTCCCGGAGTTACACATTCAATGTGGGAGTATGACAGTGTCGTATGCGCAGCGTTCAGGGAACGTTATTGGCCTGAAACCGATACGTTTCATCTCCCATTCGGCGAGATGACTATAACGCCGGATGATGTCCAATCAATTCTTGGGCTGGAGGTGGAAGGTAAATCTGTGTTTGAGGGTTTTGACAACAACATGTCCTGGAGTGATATTTATGCACTTGTCAAAGAAACACTTGGATGGGAGAAGACCGAATCTGAAACGGAATTTAAATTGGTGAGTGGAGATAAACCGGGGATGCCAAAGAAGAAATTTCAATCCATGAGCAAGAAAATATTGTTGCGGTCACTACGGGAGAAGTTTGGAGGGACCGCGAAGTTGGAAATGGCTGGGGTCGTCATAGATGACACCAGAGCCATTCGAACAGCCAGAGCTTATCTGCTATATATGCTCGGCACCATCTTCTTTGGTGACAACTCGGGCAAAAGGGTGAACGTCCAGTATCTACAATGGTTTCAGGGTGATCTCGGGATGACCCATCAGTACTCGTGGGGAACTGCCACCCTGGCCTACCTACTTGCTAACCTTCGAGCTTCGAGGGTCAGGGGAACTGAGATTGCCGGTAATACCGGTCTGCTTCAGGTAATTTATTGTTTGAATTTGAATGTTCAATTTTAATTTTTTTTTTCTCATTTTCTTATATTAATATTAATTATCTTTATATGCATGGGTATACGATCACTTTCTCAAACTGGCTCCTCAAACAAGCGTTGATGTTAATAGACCTACGGGAAAGAAATTCGTCTTCACCGGGACGCAGGCAAAATATAAAGAAGTGCTCATAGCAAAGATGAGAACAGAAATTGATGCTTTCACGGTTGATGATGTTGTTTTCGACCCTTATGTGAAGATTAGCATAGAGGGTGATGGACATCTTGAGGATTTACGTGAATTCTCGGACGTGGCAGGCTACAACGGCCCTTTGTATCATCCGTTTGGGTACGTGATGTCCAACCCCTGCCGAACTCTTCGGCAATATGGATACGTCCAAACAACGGTGACACGCGAATGTTTAAATTGTGTGTAAATGGGTCGATGATCGAAGGGCCAAACATCGTGCTAAACTATGAGCCCACGCCTTCAGTCGCGGTTTGGAATAACCGCACTGATCCGAAATACCAAGTCCAAAGGAATGATTTAACTCCCTCTCCGGGTACAAAAGAGGCTGCAGAAGATTACTTGGAGTGGTATCGCCATTTTGGTTATCCAACTATCAACAACAATGATCCTGAGACTCTGGCAATCAACACAGGAGATGGTTTCTGGAAGAAGGCATATTTCAATTTGGTACGTACATTATTTTTGTTATTAATGTTTTTAAGATTTATTACTAAACACTCATCCTACTTTTATTTTCATATGTGAATAGAAAAAGAAAGCCGTTGCATTGGCGGACTTTATTAATCCATGCCTAAGCACAATTGATGTGAGGACGCCTGACCAACTCCAAGCTTTGATTAGGGAGGTTCATCATGAAGTTGAGGATGTGCAGCGGACTTTAAAGAGGAGTAGACACCGGTCCAAGAGGCGCGACTAGAGATGCGATTACTACTAGAAGAGAGCCCCAAGCATCGGATGAAGAGACACATGATGAAGCCGTGGGTGCGCAACGTGGTGCTCGTACTCGAGGCGGTCGTGCTGGAGCTCGTACTCGTGGCGGTGCTGCTCATCGTAATGTTATGAGCAAAAAAAGAGCTCGTCAAAGTCATCGACCTACCCCTCCTCCTTCTCCCTAACTCTATGTCTATGGTTTTGTTTTGTATGTGTGAATTAGTTGTACCTTTAATGTGAAGTTAGATTTGAAGTTTGAATTTAACTTGCAAGTGAAAATTTATTTGATTAATTTTTTTAAGTTGGAAACCATGCATTGGGAAATCTCGATAAAAATACCCAGTCACATTAGTGTTACGGTTGGGTTTCTAGGCAAAACCCAACAGTAACACCTAAAAATGAAAAATATTGCAGGTTTACGGTTGGGTTTTGCCTGGAAACACAACCGTAAATCTGTCACATTTTAATACTACAGTTTTACGGTTGGGTTTTCATCCAAAACCCAACCGTAATATGAAAGAATAACTTTACGGTTGGGTTTTGGCTGAAAACTCAACCGTAAATATATGACCACAACACATAATTTCCCTAGGATATTACGGTTGGGTTTTTAGCCAAAACCCAACCGTAAATTCTACTGGATAACTTTAAATATGATTCTCTAATTTGTTTGTTTTTCGTTTTTTCTTTGTTTGAATGACCCAATTTACCTTCAATCTAGTTAAAATGATTGAATAAGTTCAAATTTTTGATTTTGAAACCCCAATTTGACCTTAAAACTCAAGTACAAAGGTTGGTTACGGTTGGGTTTTGGCTTAAAAACCAACCGTAAATATAGAACCTCAAAAAATAATTTTCTAAAGATATTACGGTTGGGTTTTAGGACAAAACCCAACCGTATAATCTATTTTTAGGAAAGTTTTGGGTCGTTTTTGATTTTTTTTGGGGTTTTCAAATACAGCCGTTCAAACCTTGAACGACCCATTTTTCAAAATATAGCCGTTACACTTCTGGTTTATAAGTGAAATAGTTTAGTACATATCCAACCCATCCACTTTTTTAAAAAGTTAAACCTTTATGTTACAACAATCATCTCTAACAAAACTAGTACTCTAACATAGTGGAATATGGGTCAACCTGGGATTAAAAATCCAGATTTTTCTTTGGATGAAGATTTATGTATTTGCCGCAACTATGTATTATGTTTTCCAAAAAGAGGAGAAGAAAGAAGGCAAAGTGGTATAACGAGTCCGAGTTATTGGCAAACAATCCATGAAAACTTTTGTTCTGAAACCGGCAACCTTTTTAACTGTGATCACGTCAACTTGATTTGTCGATATAACACTATACACCGATACGTAGAAGAATATATGGCATTAGTTCGTATTATTGGTCAACTACGACTTAGGGGTGAAACCGAAGATGAGGTGTTACAGAGATCTCTTGAAGAATGGAGGAGATGGAAAATATGGCCCTTTTTATACCTACCTCATTATCACATCTTAAAGGACTTTTTGCTCACTCGCAAACCTATTTATTAGTTCTTTTGTAATGCTATTTGGGTTTGTTAGTGTTAATTTCAATTGTATCCCAGGTTACTTTAATGATTTCATGGGTTGTAATGTGGTAATTTTTTTTGATATTTACATAAATTTTGTATTTTGACCCAATTTTGAGTGAATTGAAATTCTAAAAAAGGATTATCAATGATAATATTACGGTTGGGTTTTGAGTGCAAACCTAACCGTAAACCTTCCAGTTTAAAATTCACCCAGGTTTACGGTTGGGTTTGTACTCAAAACCCAGTTTAAAATTCACCCAGGTTTACGGTTGGGTTTGTAAAAGTGACAGTTATTGTGCAGTGACTTGTTTACGGTTAGGTTTTCAGTGAAAACCCAACCGTAACTCTGGGGGAATTTTATAGTGACACATATGATAGTACAATTTTTTCATTTCAAAAAACCAATATTCATATTATGATTCCTCCAACATACATATGATATTATTACTACTAATATTAAATTAACTATATTATGATTCCGACTTCGAGTCAAAAACAAATGATATGAATTGAAAGGTCGGGGAGGGTTTTAATGCCTTCCAGAGTTCGAAATTTTGCTCGAACCGGTGACACCAACCCTTGGCGATGTCACCGTCGTATCCATCCTGTAACGGGGGTAATGGACTTCCTTTTTCAACTTGAGACCGACAAAATGGCAGTTCTGCACCAGCCCAATCACACATCTTCTATTAGCCAATTGTTCAACAAATGTTGATCTTGTTGGTGCAAATGTAAAACAATATCCATTTGAGATATAATGGATGACGCAATTGAAAGCGTTGGCGAGGATTTGGCCACATATTGGCATCCTCATCCAATACTCGCTAGTGCAATTCTTGTTGCATATTAAACGCCTTTCGAACGCAATGAACTCCTCGTTTAACAACGCCTCTTCATCTCTATATGCACACATCATTGGCTTGTATAAATCCGGGTAAGAGCGTAGTTCAACCGCTGACTTATGCCTTACATAAGTGACTTCGTCCATACCCAACCATGCTGCTCCGTTAAATGGTCCAACTTGTTCGAAGAATACATGGTATCCACAATTACCATCCAAATAATCATACATAGTTGGGTCTCCCTCAATGGGTATGTAGAATTTAGTTTGGGAATCATACAAGGATTCACCCTCCACAAATTTGCCACTAGAATCACTCATTTTGGGTTTAAAACTCTCTTATCTATCTTCCACTTTTCCCACCAACATAAAACAAATACAAGACTGATTTAAGCATAAAAAATGAAGAATATAGGAAATGGAGATGATCATTTACGGTTGGGTTTCAAGAAATAACCCAACCGTAACTACATTTCCTCTAATAAACTTATGTTTACGGTTGGGTCCGATAATTAAACCCAACCGTAATATAATTTGCAACAAAAAAACATATTGTTACGGTTAGGTTTCATTATAAAACCCAACCGTAAATGATCATCGCACTTAAACTAACATTAAAATTTACGGTTGGTTTCTAAGCCAAAACCCAACCGTAATATAACTTTACAAAACCCAAATTTACGGTTGGTTTCTAAGCCACAAATTTGTTACGGTTGGGTTTCATTCCAAAGCCCAACCGTAAATTATCCTCAAAAGTGACACAAAAAAAACAATTCCAACGGTTGAAAATCTAGTCGTTGGGAATTTTTTCCCTATAAAAGGAAACCTTTCCTTGTCACTTTCTCATTATTCTCTATCCATTTCATTCTCATTATAATTCTAGACTTTCCAACTCATTCTCAACATACCCTTTCAACCATTAAAAATGGTTCGATACACGAATGATGAAGATTTCGAGCGTGGGTTACGATGATAGACCACGCTTACGAGAAAGCCTTCTATAACAACAATAGAAACGTTGTTATAGCTGAAAATTGGATGGACTGTCAGGAGGACGATTCTTGGTGGGAGCGTGTGTTTGAAATGTTTGAGGCATTACACGGGAATAGATATCGGAGGACGTGCAGTACCATCAAGGGACGCTTTGAGGCGTTGTATGAAGAAATGGAAAACCTAAAACTGGAAATGAAAATGAGAGTTGAAGCATTTTCCGACCAAACCAATGCGGAAAGAGTAAGTGTGTCAATTAATAAATCGTTCTTTAAAATTTTATTAAAAATAATGAAACTTATAATTGATTTATTTTTTTCAGCATGTCATGGCTAGGGAAGTATAAAATCAAATATGGGAAGGAGTTCAAGCATACAGATTGCTATCGTATCTTGGAACAAAGTTTCTATCTTGAGTTTTGCCGATATGATTAAGTGTTTAAGTGTTTAAGTGTAATTATCTAATGATCTACTGTATTTCGTTTCCTTTAGTTCTACCTTTAATGTTAAAAATAAGGTTTTTAACAACTCTGGTATTTGATAAGAAAATGAACTAAACCCAAGCATAACTAATTTTGTCTTAAAAACTGCTTTTACGGTTGGCTTCCATGACTCAACCCAACCGTAACTACAATCCATACTACAAACATTCATATTTACGGTTGGGTTATATTACTAAACCCAACCGTAACAAAAATTGTACAAATAAAGCAACTAGGTTACGGTTGGGATTCAAGGCAAAACCCAACCGTAACAATATGGTAAAATGTACACTATTACTAACACTACAAGTTACGGTTGGGTTCGGTGACTAAACCCAACCATAACTATATTTCACTGTAAAAATCATTTTACGGTTGGGTTCGATTACTAAACCCAACCGTAAATAAATTGTAGAAACACCACAACCATGTTACGGTTGGGTTTCACCTCAAAACCCAACCGTAAATTCTGCGGGATTCTCAAAATGTCTGAATTTCCGTCTCCTTAAAGTACACAATTCCAACGGATTTTTTGTTTCAAAAATCTAGCCGTTGGTTCCTTTTTCCCTATAAAAGGAAACCGTTACTTGTCACTTTCTCATTATTCTCTATCCCTTTCATTCTCATTATAATTCTAGACTTTCTCATTATTCTCACCATACGCTTTCAACCACTAAAAATGGTAAACACATACACGAATGATGAAGATGTTGCAATTGTTCGAGCGTGGCATACGATGCTAGAGCATGCTTACAATAGAGCCTTCTATAACAACAATAACAACGTTGTTTCACAATAAAATTGGTATGAGGGTCAAGATACCGAAGAATGGTGGAAGCGGGTATTTCGAATGTTTGCGGCATTAGAGGGGAATGTAAATCATATGCCGTGGAGAGCCATCAAGAGACGGTTAGAGACGTTGTATCGACAAATGAACAACTTAAAACTGGAAAAGCAAATGAGATTCGAAGCAAATCCCTACGAGAACGGTGTGGAAAGAGTAAGTTTGTCGATTAATAAATCGTTAATTAAAAAGAGATTTCAAAAACTCAAACTAATAATTGATTTGTTTTTTTCAGCATGTGTTGTCTATGGAGCAGTATAGAATCAAATATGGGGAGGAGTTCAAGCATACAGATTGCTACCGTATTATGGAAACAAGTCGGGTGTTTGATTATCGCCATTATCTTTAAGTGTTTAAGTGTAATCATCCAATGGTCTATTGTATTTCGTTTCTTTTGTTTTTTTCCTTTAATGTACTACTTTAAATCTATTACAATAGAAGGAATAAGTTACAAAGTTGTGTTTTAAACCCAATTTGGAGTATATTGAAAATCAAAAAACAGTTAACAGGACCACTTACAGTTGGGTACGATTACTAAACCCAACCGTAATAAATTCACAACTTGTCTACGGTTGGGTTTTAAGGCAAAACCCAACCGTAATTCTGTGTTGAAATTGAAACAAAAATTAACATAATCTGTTACGGTTGGGTTATAAGCCAAACCCAACCGTAAAATGTACTGGCTACGGTTGGGTTTTAAGGCAAAACCCAACCGTAATTATGTGTTGAAATTGGAACAAATATTAACAGAATTGTTACGGTTGGGTTATAAGCCAAAACCCAACCGTAAATTCTACTGGATAGCACAAATTTGGATTATCTAATTTGTGTGTTTTTCGTTTTTTCTTTGTTTCAAACACCCAATTTACCTTCAATCTAGTAAAAATGATTGAATTATTTCAAAATTTTGATTTTTAAAACTCAAATTTAACAAAAAAAATCAATTCCCAAAAGGATGAGTTACGGTTGGTTTTTCCTTTAAAACCCAACCGTAAATATGGGAAAAATGGTGTTCATCATTTTCTTCTACTTACGGTTGGGTCTGGTTGAAAACCCAACCGTAACTATGGGAAAAAAGGTGTTCATTATTTTTCTTCTACTTACGGTTGGGTCTGGTTTAAAACCCAACCGTAACTTTTCACAAAAGATGGTGTTCATCATTGTTCTTTGATTTACGGTTGGGTTTTGTTGAAAACTCAACCGTAAATCTGGGCAAAAATGCTGTTCTTCGGTTTTCTTATGGTTACGGTTGGGTTATACATGAAACCCAACCGTAAATTTTTCTGAACAACAAAATTTGAATCTTTCAAATCGTGATTTCATCAAGTTTTTCTTCCCAGCAAACACAAATTAAAAAAAAAAAATTCAAATCATTTGATTAGGTAAAAGATTATGTTTAATTAATCATGATTAGTTTAAACTAATTAATGTAATTAATATTACTAATCAGGGGTGATTTGAGTATTGTAAAAATATTATGGATAAGGGGTTTTTGAGTTTTACTTCATAGTGTCCATATTTCGTCTTATTATTGAGCCCTCTATTAATATGGGAGCCGCCTTCGTAAACAAAGGGGGCAAAAAGCCTCGCAAGCACCCAAACAAACAAACAGGCTAAAAACACCGACGGTTAATTAACGCCCTTTTCTCTCCCGTCAAAAAGAAAAAACACCGAACTACAGAGAGAAACAACAAAGACTCATCGGACACCAAAAAAAACCTACTTTCAGTTTTGCAGCTCATTCATTCTTGTTTATCTCTAAACAAAACCTCTTTCAAACGATAGCAGTTGCGAAAAGACTGACCATAGAGAGTTAGAATCCATGGCTGCTGCTACTGCAACTGTTGTTGAAGCTTCTGGTTGTTCTCTAGAAGAAGATTATACTTCACTTAATGATCTTAAATTTGAAATAGATAAGGGAAAGGATACATTTTCTTTTTGCATTTGGATTTGGATTTATCTCTTACGTTCTACTTCCTCTCCTGCTATAATTATTCGCCAGGTATATCTCTCTCTCCCTCTCTCTGTATGTACCCTATTTTTGTTTGTATGATTTCATTTTGTAATATTAAATTCCCAAATGCTGGCTCATATTTTTCTATGGGAGATTAATTTTGGATACGTTAGTGTTTGTTTTTCTTATCAGTTTATTGCTAAAGTAAAAAAAAATACAAGAGGGGTTCTTCGGGGATTTTTCTGTTGGAAGATTGTGAAAATGTGAAGTTCATATACTTTGTTATCCCCTAATGTATTTTTAAGGCAATTACATAGTAGTTAATCGTCAGTTTGCGTTGTTGATTGATCAATTTGTGTAAGTTTGATGCTTAAGGTCTCTATCCCATGCCATGTGTATGTGGAATTAATTCAACTTGAACTTTTCTGTAACCAACATGTGAAGAAGATATATGTTTACATCGCATTTTTTCTTCTTCTGGGTATTAGATTCATTCTGATGTTGAGGGCGATGCTCCTTTCCTTTTGCTGAACAAGGAGAAGCAATTAACTCTCTTGCCATCGTTGTTCCTACACGAAGAGGCTACCCAATCAGGAGACTCCGTGCTGTGGGCTGAAGTTCCATCTATCTCGACAGAGTTTGAGTTTCCATTGGAAAAATGGGTCCACGTTGGATGTGAGGTTTGTTTTCTATCGTGCTGTAATTTCCATGGTTAAATGAGAAAATGACTAAAGAAAATTGTACCAATACTTACTGGAATGTGGAATTTCCTTGCGCGTCTAATACCATAAATCATTACATACGATAAGTTTAGGTTTGGCAGAGTTTGGTTTTGTGGTGTCTTTTCTTCAGGTAGAAGAGCTGTGGGCAATTCTTTTTGGAGAGTGTACTTTTCTTCTGTTTCATACTACTTTTTAATAAGCTTATGCATCAATTTCTCCCATTAGGTATCAACTAATGTGGTGCGTCTTCATGTTGATGGAGTATTGGTTGGAGAAAACCCATTAACTTCCTTCTCTAAGGGTGATTCTGGAGTGGACAAGTTGAAGAGACTAACTTTGGCTGGTTCTAATGGAGATAATCGGGAAGTGCAGGGTTATGTTCATTATCCTCGGATATTATCTCCAATATCCTCTATTAATGGTCACTTCGTTGAGGTGTGTTAGAATATTGCTCAATTTATCGTACAGTTCTATTTTATGCTTCTTCTTTTTTTCTGATAGATTGGGAGACTAACCAACAAATTTTCTGTTTGCTGGCAGAACCCTCCAGTAGTATTATCTATCGATAATTCAAGCGCATCTGAGATTGAAGAAGGTGAAGATGGTGTTTGGAGCATTGTTGGTGGAAAGGTTGGGGGAGATCCATTTTATATTGATAAATCTATTTGTTAGGCTTCCGTCGCTATTCCTTATACTTTTGAAACTCATCACCATATATCCCAGTAACACTATTTATTGAATATTTTGTATTTGTATTTCCTAGAATTATCCTAGGGTTGGAAATATAATTTAGACTGTTGGTCTACCATTAGCAACTCTCTAATAATCCATTACTTGCTGGCCATTGGAATGTGTTTGTCCCAATTTGGATTTTGCCTAAAATAACTTCCAATTGTTGTTCCCACCACTTTGAAGAGTTATTCCACTACTCAAAATTTGGACTTAGACAAAATATATTCTTGAATCTTGGATGTCATATAGAACATAGTAAATTTTTATTACTTTTTTATCTTTTAATAATCATTCAGTTAAATGCAGGCTTCTTGTTGCAGAAATTTTTCCCTGGACGCCGTTTTGTTAGATGCCTTCAGTCATCCCGTGAACAAGGAAATGGAGGTGAAACTTTGGATTGTTTTGCAAATCATTGAAACTGTTTCTAACAATTCCAGATAATCTTTAAGTGAACCATGGACTTTTCTTTTTGTTTTTCAGGTTGTGGCTTCTCTTCAATATGCTGACAATGGATTGCCTGTTGAGAAACCAAATGATGCAGAGGCTCCCCTTTTAACAAGCTATGATGGAATTGAATTTGCTTCTTCTGTAAGACCAAGCAAACTAATGCAAGGCCGGGCTTCCTTTAAGCTCAAAATATCTCAGGTATTATTATAGGAAATCTTGTGAATTTTATGGCAAATTATAAATAAGATCTATTCTTCTTCCCTCTGGGCACTTTTTGGTAAGCTAATGATCACCTTTCCCCTTTTCTTATAGCTATCATCATAATGTGACAATAGGTTGTTCCGTCTTCATTTTGTCTTGACAAGATCTGGGACATATCCTTTCCTTGAGGCATTCTCTCATCCAGTTCGATGTATCTCAAGAAGCCGTAATAACCGTACAACCACTGTAGCATGGGCAAAGGCGACCTCTGCCGTTCATCCACTCAATGGACCTCTACTGATGGTATTAGATGATGAATCCCCAGAAACTCAACAGAATAACGTAGATAGCCATCCAAGTACCCTAGATTTGATAGTCAGTCCAAATCCAAAACGTGTCAAAGTTGGAGGTGAAATGCAATCTGTCAGGAACCAGGCTGACCCTAATGCAGACCATTCTCAAAGCAATAAGCAGGTAACCACTGTCTTTTTTCTCCTCTGTTTTTTCTTGTTAAGAAATAAGAACGTCTGAAATACATCCCATGATATGCAAACTAATCTGTAGCATATGATATACACTTCAATATTTATTGTTCCCACCATTAATATTTTCTAGCTTGGTATCTAAAGAACCAAAAGGTGCCACCAGAAAACTGGATACATCTTTTGGAGTTTGAAATTTTTTTTACCTATGTGGCGTGGGTGTCAAGAAGATATGTCGATGTGATAGAGAGGGTTCGAAAACTGACTGGTTAAGTACCAACCAGTAATATAGTAGCCAGTGGGGTTTTGTGAACCCACATCTTAACTTGGGTCAGGAGAAGTGCACTCACATTCTAATAAACTTTGTGGTTCACCAACAATGCAGGGTGACGATGCTTTTGAGGCAACTGAAGAGGGTAAACCTGAAAATCTCGACAAAAGTGATAACACTTTGTCCTACACTGAAAGTGTGGAAGCAAGAAAACTAAATTCCGTGTTGACAAGTAGTTATAATACAATCTCAGATTTTACCATTTTTAAATACTGCCTTGGAGGAATTAATGACCGCTTACTACTGCTGAAGGAAATTGTATCCTCTGCCACTAATCAAGAAATTATGAACTTCGCTTAGCAGATTACTATTTACAGTGGGTGTTCCCACCACCGGTAATTTCTATAAGCTTTTATCTACTTTTGTCCTTCCTTTTCCTTATCAGTTGTTATTACCAAATCCCAATCCTCTAAAACAAAGTGAGACATAGATGGTGGGTCAATGAAGTTCGATGAGAAGCTTAATTGAAACCATGAAGTTGATGTCAAGTACATATTCCTGTATATCATATCAACTGGTTTTACCTTGCATCATCTTTTCATAATAATAATTTTTGCCTGCTTGCATTTCGTCTGACAGGTACCCAATATCAATTGCGAAGGCGTTGGTGCAGGAAGGAAACCACACCTGGTTCTCGATCTCGAAGGGCAACCCTCAAGTCCTGTGGAAAGATGCAATATTTGATATTGAACAACAATTCATGAAGATCTCTCGTGGCACTACTTGGTCTTTGACGACACAGGTTACTCACCAATCACTCGTAGTTGCATCTCTTCCCTATTCATTAACACTAAAATCTCCGAGCAGGGTATGTCTTTTTGGCTTCAAAACCATGTTCAAACTGAATTTATTTTGTGATTTTAACGTGTAACAAGTAGAAAAACTAACATTAACAATTTTCATTAATTTTTTATATTTATGGTTTGACTCAGCAGAACCAGAATGAACTTTCTTAGAAATTTTGCCCAGAACTTCATTAATAATTTTCATTAATTTTTTATATTTATGGTTTGACTCAGCAGAACCAGAATGAACTTTCTTAGAAATTTTGCCCAGAACTTCTTTTAGTTATTTTTTCTCTGTTTATTTAGGACCTTGAGCTTCTAAGAAGAATTGCTGGTTGCGGAGACAATATGACTCAAGAAAACTTTGACAAGATGTGGCATTGGTTATATCCCGTGGCTTTTACTTTATCAAGAGATTGGATAAATGCAACATTGGGGTGTATCTCGCCGAAATGAATAGAAGGATTGGTTACGAAGGAAGAAGCAGAGGCTTCACTGAGAGGCCCAAGGGGATGCCAAGAACCTGGCACATTCATTCTGAGATTTCCTACTTCAAGAAGCTGGCCTCACCCTGATGCTGGTAGTTTAATTGTTACTTATGTTGGTGCCGATTACACTCTCCACCATAGATTACTTGCTCTTGAAAATAGGTGTCTTTCAAATCCTTTTGCTCATCTTTTTTTCTTTCTTTGTTGCCTTATTGCAAGTAATCGCAACAAATAGGGGTAAGTGTGAAAGCCAAAAGGAGATTAGAATCCTTCTATGCGTGTAGCAAATGCAAGGTTATGGGGATCAAAGTATATACTATTCAATAGATTCTAAATAAAGTCCTCATTGAAGTGCCATTCTAGCGGTTAGAAAATCAGGGTCCAAGCTGTGACCATTATGAACATCACGTATTAGGTTTAGAGCAAGCCAAAAAGGTTTCATTAACAAGTATTTTTTTCCTTTCTATCTTAGCATATGTTTCGTGGTTAACATTTTAGTTAAATATGCTAACCAATCTCACTTGCTATAAACAGGGAATTAGATCAGAAACCACTGCAAGTTTTGTTATTGGCAGAACCCCAGCTTACAGCATTGGGAAGGTAATACATCATTTTTTTTTCTGAAATCTCAACTGCAAAACTTGAAAAATTGCTTTCAAGCCTGTGAACGTCAATTACACAATTTTGGCCCTGCTTATTTCCTAACCTTGGTCCTATTAAAATGCAGGGTTGCAAGAGATATCACTACATTTGCTTGAGAAGATGGCTAGAAATTCGTCATTGCTGGACAACAAAGACGATTCCTGTGATTTTTCTGTTGGTTGTTCACACCTCTTTTTTTTCTTTTTTCTTTTTTCTTTTTTCTTTTTTCTTTTTTTGTGTTTGTGTTTGTATATCATCATCATTATCTCATTCACGGTGTTTGTATCAGTGAGTTCTAAGAGTAGAGTACAAAAAGGAAATGGCGTTTAGAGAGGAATCACGGATTATGCTGCTGTGTACAGAAAGAAATGAAAAATCTAGCCATATTGAAATGTTTACAGTTTAAGATGAATTCTTGTCTAATCACTTGTGGTACTTCCTCATGGTGTCTCTGATTGACAATTGAACCAGCATCTGACCCGCCTCATAAAAACAACCTTAGGATTTTCATGTAGGGAGATCCCACAAGGATGAGAAGCTCCCACTTTCTTCTTTTAACAGAGACCTGGCTCCAATAACAAAACCATTTATTTAGACCGACGACCCAGAGAATTAAAAGCCAGAGAGATACTGGAGATTTATAAGCAGGAAAAATGTATTCAAGATCTGAAATTTGAATCTGAAGTCACCTGCTTGCCTGAATTATTCATTCAGGCTTTTAGTTACACCAATTATATTGAGCAAATGCACTTTTATGAAAAACTTCAGACATAATGGTTGCTTTTAGGCTGATGATACGCCAATCATACACCCATAAACCATGTCACTGACCCAAGTGTTTGCTTCAGAAGCCATGCTCTCTCCTTGTGTGTTAGTAATTCTACAAAATAATGACAGAGCTGGTATAAATATCTACTTAGGTACATTTTTTTCTTCAAGACAAGAAGTAGAGCATTCCTGACTTGGAATAACAGTGGTAATAGATCTGATGAATTCAACGTGATGTCAGTGTAGATACACACACCTTTTAATA
Source organism: Papaver californicum (assembly GCA_023531435.1). NCBI lineage: Eukaryota > Viridiplantae > Streptophyta > Magnoliopsida > Ranunculales > Papaveraceae > Papaver > Papaver californicum. The sequence continues at coordinate 3,160,910 of JAJJMC010033717.1, read as the reverse complement.
ACACATGTTATCGTTCATCGAGGCGGATCCCAGGAGGGCATGTACTAGTAGATTTTTGTAGATTCTTTGTAGAAGTGATACGACTCATCTTACAGTAATCAGTATACGAAAACTATGATAATTGATCTTCAAGCACAATAAGTAAAACTTATCTTTCTTAATCTGTGCCATCTTAATTGGGCAGCTTCATATCCTCCTTCACTGTTTTCCCCATTACTGTTCTTGCTGTCTGAATCCTCTTCGTCCAAATTTAATGCCAGTTTTTTTGCAGCCAAAGGAAGCTGATCCACCAATATAGCATTTCGTTTGAGATTCCAAACAAGCATTGAGATCTGATCTTGTGGGGAAATAAGCCCATGTTCTTTCAGGCAGTTCCTTTGATCCTCCAGAGTCTTAGGATCCTCGAGCCTAATATATTCCATTAAAACCTTCTCATGATCTGGCCTCCAACCACGTGGGAAAGGTTTGTGATCAGTGTCGGGTACAAGAGACATACGAGTATACTGAAGCCCATCAATGGAATCTACAAGGCCCATTCTTAGCAGATGGTGATATTCAGGAGACACTCCCTTTTTCTCTTTCAGTGGACGACTAAGAGTTTTCGACGCAATCTTGTAAACCTTTGCTCGGGAACGAAGCTTATATTTTGCAGCATAGAGCTTAGCCAATGAACCCCTAATAATATAAGAACAGAAATTCACAATTTTCTTACGGTTATCTGCATACCTATACCACTCCACCATTGTGGATAAGAACTTGTTCATCTGTGCATTTGTGTGTGCTTGAGTAGCATGAAACATCCTGAAACAAGGCTGCGGGTCTGGGTCTCGATCTCCCTTAAGAAAGTCCAACTTCCTAAACGTCTTCATGCATTGTTTCAAACTTGCAGTTACTGATAGGAGAGTACCTACACCCTTCTCACTGATGATCTTTCCACCAGCTGCCGTAACCCGAAGAGTCGGATACACAACTCGTCGGGACAAAACATGATCAAGAAACATGATACCCTTTGTTATGTGTTCAATAGGTAAGCTTTCATGGTCAAGCTTTAAGAGATACTTCTGATCACAAAACTCAATTAACTGTTTCCTCAGTGTTGCTGCATCTGCCCTAGGTCCTCGAACCCCGATCAGAATATGGCCCCCATAACGAATGTAATCCATCTTTCTAGTCTTATCTCTTCCATTTGTTGGGACAAATTCCGGCCATGAGGTATTCCCCTGTTCTTCTTCTCCCTCTGGAGAATTCCATATAGTTTTACTTGTTACAGGACGATAGAAGTCTTTGAGTTTACCCTCCATCCAGTGGTCCAATTCATCAAAACTAATGTTTGCTAAAAGGGGACTAAGAATGCCGCAATGTCCCCAAGAGGGAAGCTTCTCAGCTTCCTCTGGAGCAAACCGAAAGAATGTTTGCAACCAATAAGGGTCAGGCTTTGGTTCATCATCTGCTAGTACTTTCTTCTTTTGGTTCTTCCTCTTCGTTTTCTTTTTCTCCCCTATATCAACACGACTAGTGATCACCGGCATAACAAGTGCAGCCTTTATCAAATCAATCACTTTCTTGTCTCTAACATCTCTCAACAAAGCATCAATCACCATGCCCACCTTCATCCCATCTAAAATCGTGCTCAAATCTCCTTTTATATACCACAAATAACCTGAAAAATTCCTCCTAATAACCCTCAAAACAGTGTGAGGAGTTCTCCCAGGCCTAAATGCATATGACTTCTGTGAAAAACGAGCTTCGTAAATAGGTTCCAGAATCATGTAGAGAACTTCCTGAACAATTCGATCTTGGAACGCAGCCGGCTGTGTGGTAGTCAAAATAGCTCTAATTTTTCTCTTAGAAAGTGATTCCAGATCAGTTTTATCCTTTGGTGACCGAATAAAAAAATCTAACCGAGCACCCCATTTAAACCTCGAATCTAAAACAGCATTCCTGAGTGCTAATAAGTCATCATAAGCTGATTTCTGAATAGCACTTCTAGGCATAAAAGTACCAATTTCATCAGCACATACTTTCTGATAAGCCAAAACCCACAACTCAAATCTCCGTAAATAATCTTGAACATTTGTTACAGTTCTATTAGGTTCTCTAAAATTCTCAATCCACATGGTCGAACAAACAGCAACACCGTCTTCCTTCATCAAAGTGGACGGGTCATCCAGGTCAGGTACCCGTCTCTGCCTCGACATAGTGGAGAGAAATCTAATAAAACTACCGTCATTCTGTCCAGGGTCTCCTAAATTTATAACTTTGGGCAAGAATGGTTTAGTAATTTTGATTGAACTGAAATGAATTCTGCTACCGAAGACAACAAGATGTTTCTGCATCGAGTGAATTAGGGTCTTTTACAAATAATCATGGCATTTTAATCAAATATCTAAATGATTACCCTAAAATTATAAATCATTTTATTTTGATGAAAATAACAAACGGGATTAGAGTTCTTACAGTTTTAACCCTTGAGTTACATCCAGCAATGCTAATGAACTGATACCTAGTGTGAATCAATACCGAACCCGAACCTAGTTTTCTCACTATAATACTCTGTTCTAGGGTTTTCACTTCCCCTCTCTCTCCTTAAACCTTTTTTTTTTTTTTGGTAAGTCTCTCTCTCCTTTTAAACCCCCAAAACTGAACTAACAATTCGGCTTGTGAGCGTCAATAAAACCCGTTTCAAATCCGTCAAGAGGTCGTATTACCAGGAGTTTAGCATTAGATAAGGGGTTGTGGATGGTATAGTGGTGAAAACTACTGCCAACCCCATATAACACGGGTTATAACTTATGCATTCTAAAGAAGTCCATAAATAAATAAAAAACCCAGTTTTTTTTATCACAAGGTTCGAATTTATTTTTCCCACGTGTGAAACTGTTTTTGTAAAATTAAAATATCCAAACTAACCCCTCAACTAATTGATATATAAAGATTCTAAATTAAAATTTCCTTTTTAAAGTTCAGTCGAGATTTTTCAGATCTTCTTCTCTGATTTATTCTCTGCAGCTTCCTTTTCTTCTAAACACGAATTTTCTAGGGTTTACGTTTGGTTTTTCATCTCTTATGCTCAAGATCATCAAAAAGGTTAGTTGATTTATGTTTAATCTTGTTATTTCTTTGTTTTTTGATTTTTTTTTGTATCTACTACTTTCTAATCAGCTTAATCATCTTGATTAGCTTATCTTGATGATCTTTTTTCAGTTTTTCTTTTATAATTTTGAATTATTCATTTTGGTTGTTCTATTTTTAGTTTTTACTAAATTATATGATATTGATTCCATCATAACTATTGTAGCAGCATTCGATTCTCTTTCTGGCGTTCTGTGTTTAAATCTTTTATTGTTCATATGCTTTATTAGGATAATACTGTTCAATATCAGTATTTTGATTTAAGTTTTAGAATTTGTTGTTTGTAGATTTTGAAATCAGTTTTTCAATTTAGTTTTTTGTTTGGTTTTGCATGTTCACTCTTTATTTCTGATTCAGTTGGCGAGATTATCATATTTTCAGTTTGCTTTTGTTTGTTTTTAGATTTTTTTTTCATTCATATTTGTCTATGATTCAACAGTGTATGTTGACTATATTGTTCAATAATGTTCTTCATTCTGTTTTATACATGGTCCAACAATGTATATAGGCTATATTGTTCAATATAAGTTCAATAATGCGAATAAATCTTCTTCTTGTTGTTTATTTTTTTCTATTATTCTAAGTGTAGATAGACTATACTGTTTAATAGCATCAGTTTCTATAATGTTTTTTCATTCAGTTTTTGTATATAGATTCTAAAGTGCATAGTCACTACATCGTGCTGACAATATAGTCTATATGTTTTTTTTTTATGATCCAGTAGTGCATATTCACTATACTTTTCAAATATGAGTTATGTGATGTTTTATCATTTTCATGTATATGATCCAATAGTGCATATTCACTATACTTTCAAATATGAGTTATCTGATGTTTTATCATTTTCATGTATATGATACAATAGTGTATATTCAATATACTGTTCAAGTATGAGTTCAGTGGTGTCTCTAAATTTCCTTTTTATTCATTTTTAGTCTATGACCCTACAATGCACAGTACCTATACTGTTCAATATTTTGAGTTTAGTTTTTATGTTTTCATTCATTTGTTTTTTTATATGATCCAATAGTGCATATTGACTACACTGTTCAATTTTTCAGTTCAGTAGTGCCTCTAAATTGTTGATTTTTTTTGTCACAAGTTTAAAATGTCTACTTATGATCCTATCATGCGCTATGCACATGTATACTATGAGCAGCATCATTTTGCTTATAAGGTTAATTTTGATTCTATTATTGAAGATTTGAAGTTTTGCATATGTGATAATTGAAGGATGTTGACACCCAGAAATATTGTAATCAATTTTATCGATGATGGTGAAAGTACCTGTGCTTTTTGATGTGTCACTGTATGGTCTTGCAACATTACACTTTTTGAAGAATTTTTTTTTTCAACTGCACGTTGATGTCCTTTCTAGTGTTGGTTCAACTTCATCCAATTTTGTCCATGTGAACAAGGAATCAGATTTGATTGTGAGTGCTAGAGCCAGTTATAAAATAGAGGGTAATGAGGTTGCAAAACCACTTCTTTCTGACGGTTGGGATAAGGTTTTTGATGACCCTAACAAGTTATTTCGATGAGGTGTTGATTCTATTAGACTAGCATGATGTACTTCTTGAGAACTGGGCATAGGGTTAGGAAAGTGAAGAATGATTTAGAGAGGTATACAATAAAGTGCAAGAAGGTTGGTTGTTCATGGATGATCCATGCAGTTGCTATTGATTCTTCTAATGATGTTTTCAAGATAAAAAAAATATATTTGAAGGCATACATGTGGTGATGGCATTAAGTTGAGGAGTCCTCCTATAGCGAATAGGCTTATCAATCATTTTATTCATGACCGTGTGAGGAAAAAATATATTTATGAAGGCTCGAGAAATTAAAAACTACCTTAAAGTTGGTGTAGGGGTGAATATCAAGTATCACAATACTTATCATGCGTTGGATTTATCGCACCAACAGATTTTTGGTGATGATGTCAAGTCTTACACGGATCTTGTTTGGTTTGTAAATTCCTTGAAAGAAACCAATCCAGATTCGTATATTGATTTTCAATTCAATGATGCAGCCAACAGGTTTGAAAGGTTGTTCATTTGCTTCGGTGCATGTATTCAAGGTTATAAATTTTGTCGACCTATGATTTATTGTGATGCAACTTTCTTGACCGGGAGGTTCAAGGGCGGTTTGGTAGCTGCGACTTATCTTAATGGCAACGGAGGCAAGTTTTTTTAAAAAGTTCTTTCAGTATTTTATGTGTTATGCATTCTTTTATGTTTTTATTTTTATTGACAGTTGTTGGGTTTTTGACAAGGATAAAATAGTAAATTATCTCTCAAGAATCGGGTTTGAGAAATACTAAACTTTAGAATTATACAAAAGAATTCTTAAGTAGGTGCTCATTCATGCCTTCTCTCAGGTGCTTATCCCTGTCCTCTCTCTGTATGTATGGCCAAATACATATATGATTAAAATTGATAAATTGAATCAACATTCATTACTACACAGAAATCCTCAGAACAATACTGGTGCTTACTACAATATTCCCAGATGTTCTATAATTTTTACATAAAATCTCAAGCTCCTAGATGGATTGCCCACTAGTATAGAGAAATTTGAGTATTATTTTGGTGCTATATTCCACAGCTGAATTCTCAAAAATTATCCATGTTGATATCCATGCTCAACTGAGCAATATTAACCTACCAAAACACCTATATAGCTTCATATATAAATCTATTTGATTAAAGTACCACAACTGTGCTTGAATTCAAAGTTAAAATTGAGTCAGACACAATCTCATAAATTCTACTAGCTAAAAATCCAACCTCAGTCATATTAATCCTTGATTAAAGACACAACTAATGTGAATGAGTGAAAAAGAATTCAATTTAGGATTTTTGAAACGCTTAAAAATAAGATTTCAAATACTTATAAGCGTGTCAAAAATGCTTTCAACCCCTAATTTGAAATAGGGAAATTTCCTAACCCTAATTCCTAATGTGTGCATCTTGCTTGCTTGTGCGTTTTGCTTCTAAAGAAAAGCTTGCACGTCTTCACTCAAAGGCCAAGCATGGACGTCCTTCTTCTTCCCAAATTTGGTATTTTACTCTTTTACCCTCAACGTGTGAGGCTGAGCACAAGAGTAAAAACGTGGACGCTTGCTTCTTAAAAAGTTTGGTGTTGTACTCTCTTACTCTCAACATGTGAGGCTTAGCATAAAGAGTAAAGAACTTGAGCTTCTTTCCTCCTGGAAAAAACATGGCGTGAATGTCTTAGCTCTTGCTCCAATTAGGTATCTTGACTATTGCTTCTTAGCATATAAGCTTCAAAACCCTAATTAATACTTTCAAACCCTAATTTTGAAGAGGGAGACGTTTCTACCTCTCTTGCTTCCAACGTGTGCGCCTTAGCTAAGTAGCTAAGCTTGCGTGATTACTCCTAAGGCCAAACTCGTATGTCTTCACTCAGAAACCAAGCTCACACGTCTTGCTTCTTGCCAAATTTGGCGTTTTACTCTTTTACTCTCAATGTATGAGGCTTTGTGCAAAGAGTAAAAAAAAGCGTAAAAGAGGAGAGCATGTGTGCCTTGAACCCCTAGGAAAGCTCACGAGTATTTTTTTTTTTCAAATTTACAACCTTGTACAACTTAGCTAATCTTTCAAACATTAAGCCTTAACGTTAGCTTATTAGGGTTTAGCTCAATAGGCCTCACTCATATATGTGACCTCTCACGTTTATATATTTTTATATGAGGCCTCTCACACATATATTTTCGTATGTGTCCTCATATACAATTTTCTCATGCTCAACAACATACACTTATTTTTACGAAACAAGCATGTCAATGTAAAATTGACTAAGTTGAACATATTGTTTCTTACACATAAATAAATACATATTTATTTTATTTTTAGCCCGTTAAGAGTCATTAGCCTAGTCAAGCAAGACAGGTCTTCAGTCAAGAGACCCACTAAACATGCCTCATTTGACTTAACATCAGTAGTACTCAATACTAAAAAATTCACATGAGACATCAAATGTTACAAATAGGGGGATAATCATTAGGGTTTTGGTTTGGTGGTCTACAGCATGTGGTGCACCAGTGCACCCACTAAAGAGAAACTCTGGAAAATTCGATAGCAGTTGAGTAGAGGAGTGTTAAGTTGAGTAACCAACTATTCAACCGCAATTGAAGTGGAGAGCAGTTGTCAACACCTTCTCCACCTTCTCCACCTTCTCCACTTCATCACTACTCAACCATCAACAATTTCTTCAAGAGAAGAGTGAAGTGGTTACAATAGCTATGATATAAATAGATTTTCAATCTATTGAAAAATAATAAGTTAAGAGGACTGAACAAGTCTGAGTTTCTAAATCGAACATAGAAGAACTCGATCACACAATTGTTCATAGATATTCACACCAATTACATCCCACAGAGGCTGATACTCTGAACATAATCCTTCTCTTGCTTCCCTCCCCAAGACCAACCCTTCTCTTTCTCATTGGTGACTGAAGCAAGACTGGAACGACCATTGCTTGGTTTAGGCCAGGATTGTACAAATTGATCTCTCGAATATAAACAAAGTATTTCAACAATACAAATGTTTAAGGATTGACGAATTATCACTTGCTAACCTCACATTTCCTAAATTATCCCTTAATTCATTTTTTCCCACAAACAACAGTATACCATTTAAGTACTGGTTTATCCACATGATATATATATATAATCTGCACTGTAAACATGTGAACAATATGATTCTTTCTAGTTCTTCACATTATAGGAAATCTGCACTAATAAAAATAACATCCTAAATCTGTAGAAATGCATACAATATAGACAATCCACACTACCAAATTAGTATTCAAAATAAACTATGTTCCTTTTTTATATGCTTGACATGAAAATAGTATATGGAATCTTCACTTTGAACATAAGCATAATAAGATACTCTCTAGGTTTTCAGAGTATAGGCAATCCGCACTCTTAAATTAGAACATAGATTTTTTCAGACTATAGCGTTTATGTGTTGTTTATTTTTTGCATGTTTTTATCCTTTAGCATATGCATTGGTGCCTGAAGAAGATGTTAATAATTGGCATTGGTTTATGGTCAATCTTAGGAATGTCGTTGATAATCGTCCTATCACTTTTATGACTGATCGTGGTGAAGGATTGATGCAATCTATTCCTTCGGTTTTTCCTGATTCCCATCATAGTTTTGCTTCTACCATCTCAAGCAGAACTTACCTATTAGAAAATCAGATAAGAAATATGTGGAGCTTATTGAATATTTTAGGAAAGCTACGTATGCCCTTTCTCCAGCAAGGTACGAATAGGCACTTCAGGAAATGGTTTCATTGGGAAGGCCTTGGGTTGCAACCTATTGTCGTAATATCCCTAGTGAACACTGGTCTAGTGTCTATTTTACTGGTTATATATATGGACAGACTTCTTCAAGGGTAGTTGAGTCATTCAATAATTGGATTCGACATGATAAGAAGTTGCCATCCTGCGCCCTTGTTGACACGATTAGGTTATACTCTTATGGATATCAATAAATATCATAGCTTTGTTGTTTGTTGTTTCATTTTTTTTTATAATAGTTTTTTTTGTTTGTTTTATCTAGGCGACGCGTTATGAAGTTGATGCCAGAATGTTGCGAAGAAAGTCTTTTGATGGACCCTGAAAAACTTACTCCTAAGTATGAAGCCTTTCTTGAAGAGCACATTCAAATGGGTCGTATCTTGGATGTTAGTCAGTATGCCGACAATATCTATGAAATTTATTCTCCAAGGTCAGTTTTCTTTTTTGTTTTACTTTGCTTATGTTTTATCCACTGGTGTATATACACTATACTGTTTTTATAAGTCTAGTATTGTCATAAAGATATAATAAAATAACATAAATCTGTTTAAACACAATCAGTGCATATAGAATATGGAATAATGTGTTTATATTAGTCTAATAATGCCACTTTTTTCCTTTTGTTTTCACTGATGATGTTACATTTGACCTTACAGTGCATATAAACTATACTTTCCAATATAAATTTAGTAGTGCTTTTATATAACAGTGCATATATATTATATTGTTCAATATATGTTCATTTTTTGTTTTATTTTAAATATATGTAAATATATACAATGCATGTCTCATTTCGGGGACTTGGAGAGGAGTACTTGCACTTTCCAAAGATGGCGTGTGTATGGTTTTCCATGCTCTCATGCAACCGTCGATATTTCTTCAAAAGGTGATCGATACATGGATTACATTCAACCCTACTTCAAAGTTGCTACTTTTCACGAACTATAATCAGTGTCCATCAGACCCGTTCCAAACTACGACAGGCCTGACGAGTATGAGGATGGAGGTGAGATTTTTCCACCTACTGTGAGGCCTCCACCAGGTAGACCAAAGGTCAACTGTACTACAAGTGCATGGGAGCGGGCTAAGAAGTCGGTTACATGTTCAAAATGTGGTGCTAAAACTCACCATAACAAAGAAAGTTGCACTATCATCCCTTCCTACCCATGAGTTGTGTTATTCAGTTTGCAGTTTCATAGTGCCTCTTCAGTATAGGCAATATATACTTAGTATAAAAATTATGCACTATATTTTCTTTGGAGTTTGGAGATAGTTTACTTAGATTTTTTTTCCTTCAGTTTGTACAGTTCTTGGTGCCTTCTTCAGTCTAGGCAATACATATTCGAATATTCAACATAGAAATTCTGCATTTTTTATGAGATTTCTTTTAAAAATTTTGCATAGTTCTTACAGTGTAACAAATTTATAATCATTTTGACTGGTAGTTTATATATGTATTTTGCAGTTAGTACGAGTATAGCCTATCAATATTATCAAATGGTTCTTACCCAAAAAGGTTTACCATTCTAGATCTAGGGCTTAAATACATGTACATAGGTACACACACTTTGTAAGAGTATAGCCTACATATACTATCAAATGGTTCTTACCCAAAAGGGTTCACCATTACATATCTAGGGCTTAGATGCATGGCACATAGACACACAAACTTTGTAAGAGTATAGCCTACATATACTATCAAATGGTTCTTACCCAAAAGGGTTCACAATTACATACGTAGGGCTTAGTTGCATGACACCTAGGAAACCAGAGTTAGTATCAGTGTAGCCTATATATACTATCAAATGGTTCTTACCCAAAAGGGTTCACCATTACAGATCTAGGGCTTAGATATACGCACACAGGTACACAGATTTTGTAAGAGTATAACCTATATATACTCTCATAAATGTAGTTTGTGTTTATATTTCATAGTGCCTTATCAGTGTACGCATCTACTTTTCATTATGAAAATTCTTAAATTTTTGTAGTTTGTAGTTTGGAGATAGTTTACTTAGACCAGTATAGACTATATATACTCTCTTCTGGGTCTTTTATAACTGTGGTTTGTGTTTGTATTTCATAGTGCCTTCTTCAGTGTAGGCATTATATACTCATACTTTAACCTCATATTATATATTTTTGGATTTCTAAAATTTAAGCTACAAATTGTAATGTAAACGAAATTAGAAATAAATATATTATTTCTTCAAATTAAAAACACATAACATTATTTAAAAACACAAGAAAAAAATAATTAAAATACTAGAAAAAAATAATTACAAAGGTGGAGGACGATAATTGCATCCATATCATCTACATAAACTACATCCAACTCCTGAGGATACTCATCCTGAATAAGAAACATTCCTTCTCTATTTTCAGTTCTCCCCATGGTGTTCTTGGACGAGCTGCTGTAACTTCATCTTCATTGCAACGAGACAATTTTCCTGTCGCATCTCTGTCCATGAAGGCTTCTCAATTGTGTATTGGACATATGTAGAAGTGTATGCGGTGTAACTTCCCTTCTTACAGCGGACTACAACAGTTCTTGCCACAGTGACATCCTTTGGAACTCTTTTATGATGGCAAATACTCTTCATCTTAAACCTTTGCAAACTATCAACACTAAATGCTTTATCTGACTCTTTCTAATATTCTATGACTCCTTCTATCTGTATTCTCTTATAATTCTTCTGTTTGATCTTATATCAATTTTGAAACCCTAATGAAGACATTTAATGCCTTCTTTTAATGCCAAGCTGTTTTTCTATACACACCTAGTTCTCCCCCCTTACTTTGACTGTTCAGTTTAGGTCTAGTCTTTTTCACATTCTACAATGAGAAATGAGAATATAGTCAGACCCATGCTTAGCATGTTCACCTAAGGTCTAGTTTTTTCACATTCTACACTAATCACTTAGAATGTCAAGTGTAGTACTAGTCTTGACTTGTTGCTTTAGAAAAAAAAAGACATGAGCAACCACATTACATAGTCAGACAGGTCATTATTATCTTTTCAAAAATAGAGCTAAAGAACCAGTATAGCCTATATACACTGCCAAAAAAGAACAAATATTTTTTAGAGTATAGGCAACCTACACTGCTAAAAATTCTACCAAAAATAAAATTGCGTGTGCTAGTATAGTCTATATATACTATCAAAGGGTTCACCAAAAATAAAAACAGAAATAGTCAATACCAGTATATCCTATATATACTGAAGATTAAAGAGAAAAGAAGACAACAATATCAAGAGTATGAAGAAATTATGTCACTAAACACTAAGCTTACTGAAGTAATCAGTTTCATGAGACGGTTTCCAACTCTCTTCAGGGGGTTTTGCTGTCAGCAACTTGCATGCCAAAGAAACTCTCTTGTTCTGCATCTTCATTCCGAGTTCTTCTTCATCTCCCAAGCTTGATTCAACATCTTCTTGAAGGTTAAACTTGAAGAATTTCTTCATGAAATATCTGACATATAGTAGGAAGTCTGGTGCGCTCTCTTGTTGAGGTGTTGGGTATTCCAACAACACAACTTTCTTCATTTTTTTCCTTTCGTGTAGATCCAAGAAGTTGTTGATGACTTGGAAGCAGTAGTTGGCCATTTTTGTTGCATTATCTTTGTATACATCCTTGTTGGCTTCCAAAGAGTTGTAGTGAATGAAGTGCATATCCTTGAAGTAGAATACCAGAAAGGTCCAATGATTGCCAAGCCCTTCTCTATCACACATAGGGATAAAAAATCTTGTTGACGCTTTGTCCATGCCCATGAATGGAGAATCAATAATATTCTTGTCTTCTCCAGGCATAATATGAGGCTTGTTGACATGCACTTGGAATGTAAAATGTTTTTTCTCTAAGTTAGTATGAGTATAACCTATATATACCATTAAATTTAGCTACCAAACTAACTACTTATTTTTGAGTATATCCTATCTACACTCTTGAACCCCACTGAAATAATAACTAGTTGTTTTTTTTGCAGTGTAGCCTATATGCACTTTCCAAAAGTAACTAGTTTTTTCATTTTTCATGTTTGAAAAAGGAAAATATAATCAAGAACAACACTCACCCAAGCAGCTGGTTCAATGTACAATGTTGAATGGTACTTCATCTTTGCTTCAGTATTAGTTTGATCTTTGCAAGAAGCTTCTTTTAGCTTGTACACAGTGTGTCGAAGCAAATCTTCTTCCAAGCAATCATTGTGTAACAACAACTTAATCGTCTTGGAAAATACACACAAATAACTATTATCTTCAAGTTTCACTCTCCATGGATTTGGCCTGCAATGTCAAAATAATGAATTTTTTTCTAGTTATATGCATATAGTGTAATTTATATATTAGTTAGAGATATAATTACGGAGACTTACATAATTGATGCATTATCGAAGTATGGATACATAACTTGTACTTGCCCTGAACTCAACTTCTCAAAGTATGCGAGTATTTAAGTTCCTTCAACTTATTAGGGTCCTTTACTTGCTTTTGTTTTTTCTTGAGGGGTTGTCCTTCATTTGCCAATTATTTCTCTTTCCCTTTATATTGTTTTACCTTTGGCTCTGCTTTTGCTTTTTCTTTCGGCTTCTCTGTCTTTGGTGCTCTTTGTGTTCCTCTCTGCTCAATTTATTTCTTTTCATGCATTTTTGGTTTGGTCTTTCTTGCAACTTTATCAGATTCCACTATCATACGTTGGTCCAAGTGTACTCGCTTGTCTATCTTTTCAAGTCACTACATCATGGACCACACTTGAGACCACATCCTTATTCTGTTTCTTTTTCTCATAAAATTCTTTTTTTCTGATAGCAAGTGGTTTTTTTTCTTCTATCTGAGATGGTGACTCAGCATCTACATGGGCTATCAATTTGTCTTGGAGTTTCTTTTTAAAAATTTCTTCCTGCTTCTTCATTTGCTATAGCTCTGCTTCTTCCTGTATTTTCTTTTTAAAAAAATAAATAAAAATTAAGTTAGTATAGCACATGTATAATGTTGTTTTAACAATTCACCAAGTATAGTCAATCTGCACAACTTCTTTTGTTTATGTTTTAACATAGTATATTTTCAAAGTATGGCCTATATATACTATCAATGTAACTACCAAACTAACTATTTTCAGAGTATAGTCAATAAACACTCTCAATCCTACTATCATTATAGTTAGTTTTCCTAGTATAACCTATATGCACTTTCAAAATAATTAGTTTTTTACCTTAGCCATTCGTTCAAGGACCTGTCACGTGACAACCGGTGCTTCTCTTTGTATCCTCTCTTTTTCTTCCTGAAGCCTCTCATTTATTTTCCTTGATTCTTCTTGCATTTTAGTCTCTTTTTCCACTTGTTTTATGTTTTAATTAAAACATATTTAATAGTTCTACTTTTAAACTAAAATGAAAATCATATACACTTTTAAATAGAGATAATAACTTACTTTTTCTTCTGAATGAAGTGCGGAGTTATCATTTTTTATCTACATCTTCCTTTCAATTTGAGAGAATGGTGGTAGGACCGCTGACAACTTAACTTCAGCTGGTCTTTTACGAGATAGTTTTTTTCTTGATGCCAGCCTGCATGTAAAATAAAAAATTGAGTGCAAAATATATACATTGAACAAACATAATTGCATTTGAAATAAAGTAAAAAAAATGAATTAAATGTATGTATACCTTTTGTGGTTGCTCAACTTCAGTTTCAGGTTCAGGTTTGTTTGGCGTCCCGTCTATGTGGAGCGAGAACGATGGTCCTTCAAATGAAACTGTAGGTTTCAAACCTTGTTTTCCAGATTGATTTGTTGCATATTCTTGTTCACCAATAGTCCTCGCAAGACGGCTACAACTAATACCCAAAGATGAGTGGGGTTCGACTGTTTTTTCTGCCATTGGTTGTACCTGCATTAGACACTTACCCAAAACAATCAAATATATCCAAATAAAATGACAGTGCAGAATATATATACTCTAATAATAAACATCCTAAAAGATGTGTATACCTTTGGTGGACTAGGTATTATTGTTTCTTTTGGAAGAGGCAATACATCTTGTTCATATAACTTTTCAATGACCTTTGTGGCATCTAATTCACTTATGCTTTCGAGACTCCCACTTTCCGACCAATCTTGAACAAATCTTTCATATAATATATCATCATTTGGCCTCTCAGCTTCTTTTTCTGGTTCATCAATGTTCAAATCAACAACATCTTCATCTTCACTTTTCAGAAACATTGCAAATTCTTTTTTGTAAATGCCCTTTCTTGTCACAACCAACTGAAGAACATTTTCCACTGATATTTCATTAACTTCTTTCAACTTCAGCATCTCATAAACAAAAGGAACAAACTCAATTCTCGGCAACACACTCTGAATACTAGAATCCTATAAAAGTTCAAACACGATTAACATATAAGAAAATGAATAAAGTGTAGTTAAACCGTACTGCCAAATTAGAGCATAGATTTTTTTTGAGAGTATAGGCAATCTACACCTTTAAAAAGACCACCTAAACTAAATTATGTGTCCTAGTATAGCATCATAGTATTTGAATTGCATACATTATAAGTAGTATATATTTTCTACGTTGTTTTTTTAGAGTATATTTGATCTGTACTACAAAAAAATAACATCTTAAACTAGATTATGTGTTTTGGAATTAACATCCTAATCCGTTAAATGGGGAAATTTAACATTGCAAATACCGTGTTATCTTCAAGAGAAAAAATGGCCCCATTTGTCGCTCCCATCATTGTTGTAGATGTTACTTGTTTAACTTCAAATAACTCTAGCTGTAAGCATTGAAATTCAATAGGAAACAAATTTAGTTATAGTACATGAAACATATACTATCATCAATTGGAGAATTTTAAGAATCTAATAGGAGTATAACTTACTCATATTAGGTTTGGTAAGCTCTTATCCTCTAGGAAATCATCAAATTTTTGGGTAAATTGAGTGGCAGCCCAAATTTCGTATTGTGAAGTCTCAAAACCATCGTTCGAAGAGCTTGAAAGAACTTTTTCTTCTTCGATATTCTTTTTATTTGTACCTTCTTGAGTAGTTGCAGTTGGAACCTCGTCTGGGTGGTACAAATAACAATATGTGCATCTCCCAAGCTCATTGTATCATCATCATACTTCTGAATCTTTATCTTCTCCACCAGAGTCAGTCCTTGAAGGTATTTCTTTGTCTTTGTTAGATCCAGGCTTTCTTTCTGGGTAAGCTTTATATTAGATGTCATCCACAATTTGACGAATTACTGGATTCACCGAACCACCTTCTTCAATTATGCACTCCATCTCTATCCATTTTTGATGTATAGCGAGCCTGAAACCTTGATATTTATCCTCTTCAGTAACATCCAATTCTTCATGTTGTACTCATTCATGTTCAACACCATCCATTCCATGTTGTTCTCACACTCTCTCTGCAATTTCTGTCAAAACTTTCTTTTCAATTTTAGTGTACTCATCGAGGAAACTCCACGATATCTGTAATACAAATAAACTTATTTTATCAGTGCAAATAAAACTAAACTATATCACTTTCTAAATTTTTTTAAGAGTATAAACAATTTGCACCCAAAAAACATGGACATGGCTGCTACACTATGCACTCCTAACATAACATTCTGTATCTGTATTTAAGTATATGGTATCTGCACTCCCAAATAGCAACTCAAAAAAGTATTTTTTTTCCAGTATAGTTTATATACACTAGCTAAGATATAATATACAAAATAAATTTTAAGTTCATATAATTATCGTGTAATCTGCACACTCCAAATCTTTTGTAAGTTCAATCGAGACTTTTCTTAGATCCCACTTGGAAGCTCTTGGTAAGTTGCTTCCTTTCTCTAATTCCATTGGTTTAATACAATGAGTATGCTCAGCATATCATAATTATAGAAAAAACACAAAAGAGATTGATTCATTAGTACAACGAATACATATCTATCTACGTTTTAAATAATTAAAATACAGGTTCAAATCTCACCAACAAATATGCAACACAACCAATAACACTAGTTGGATAATTGTAGTTCTGCACTTGTTGCTTTTTGAGGTTGTTATGTACCAAGTATGGCCATGAAACATTTCTTGCTGCTTCAGGATCGTTCACTAAACCTAAGTATATATCATTCAATTGGCTTGCATTTTTCTTGGTAAAGAGCAATGTTACACACAAAAAGAGCCCAATCAGTTTCACAATGTCTTAGTTACAATCATCTACTGTTTTTTGTTCCTTTTTACTAACCACATACTCCTTTTTTTTTTTTTGCTCTTTCTATTTTTTTTTTATCTTTCTCATCTACATCTTGTGTCACTTTAACTAGTTCTAGTATTGCATTCTCTATCAACTGTTTTGTCATATTCTTTTCACCAAAAACTCTATGATAAAACTTACACCGTCTGAATCCACCCCCACTCATAAGGTATGAGTTCTCTGGTCTGTCTTCCATTCTAGGCATCCCAAATATGATATCTATCTCTTCTGGTGTAGAAGTTAGAATGTGCACTTGTTCTTTTCTCTTAAACTCAAATTTTATCTCATCATCACTTCCTCCCTATTTAAAACACCTTATTAAATTTGTTAGTGCATCATCTAGTTTCTCCCAATGTGCTTGTTTGTTTCTTGTATTCCAGAACATCAAAAATAGATTCCCGTACGAAGCATCTCTTATCATGTTCAACAGAACATCAGGGAAATTTAAATCCTTTTCTCTTAATTTCTATACAAGAGTAAAGAGAGGAACAAAACCAACTCTGTATGGTTTTCACCAGTTGAGATAGAAGCTTTAACATCTACATAAATATGACAAAAAAAACATAAACATAACATAATGTATGGAATATATACTCTAAATATATGCACTATATGATACAATATAGTCAATCTGCACTAACAAAAATAGCATCCTAATGTGTACTCCAAAATAAGAACATTGATTTCTTTTAGAGTGTAATCAATTTGCACTATGAATAATACCACCTAAAAATAGTTGGGTTAATTGGTTTTTGGTACTTGGATTTTGTCCAACATTAGAGTTTGATCTAACTTTTGACCAACTTAGAGTTTGGTACCTGAAAAAACCGTTGACCCACGTTAACTCTGTTTAGTAAAATTTTAATTAATTTTATATATACATTGTTTTGACATTCCGAATTTACCCTTAGATCCAAGGGCCCTTAAGAAAACCATCGATCAACGACATTTCTTTTAGGAATTTCATCGAACATCTCATGTGCAAATTTATTGTAGTAATCGGGCATGTCTTGATGGTGTTATAGCAACCATTCACTTCTTCCCTGCAACATGGTTTCACCATTTCAAGCATTCAATCAACACATTAAACAATCACCAACAATTGCCTCCATTCTTTTCCTGATCCCGTATAATTCACAACCACGGTCAAGGTTGTGAAATCGTGAAACGCAGAGTGACTCATTTTTTATTCGAAAAATCGAATCGTACGTTGAAACATGAAACGGAGATTTATGGTCATTTTTATATATGTTATATAAAGTTAAAAAATAAAATATATATATTATAATAATGGTGAACTTCCGTAAAACTACTATAAAAAAAGTATACATGTATAGAAACACTAGCTTAGCTCAATGGTTTAGCATTCTAACTTATGAGCTTGTTATACCTTTTTTTTTGTTAATATTAATTTACAAGTTTCCCTTTAAGAGGTTTTTTTGTTAATATAATTTACAAGTTTCCCTTTAAGAGGTGGTGGGGACAACGATTATAAAAAGTGTCAGACATTAAATACCCTAGAAATAAGGTGGCGGAGATAAACTAAGAGAAAAATCAGCTTTAGTGGGGACAAACTAAGAAAAAAATCAGCTTTTAATGGATGGTCAAGTGTTTATACAAGTCAGAATCGCATAAAAAATAGAGAATCTTACGAGTCTCGTTAGATTCGATTCTTAATACCACTGCGACTCGATATGAAAAGTGGGGACACATCGTACGAGTCGCGAGTCTAATAACCTTGGCCACAACAAACACCATCATGGCAACAACAATTCATTTCTTTTTCTTCTTGAATCTCGGCACCATCTCAGATTCAGCTTATCACCAAAAACAGTTAAACCCATTGTTCATTATTATTCTCAACTTCTGAATCAAGCTTGTTAGAAGCATGACACGTGGAAGAAGATCGAGATAGGAAGCAACTAAATTAAAAAGAGAGAGAATCACACAATCAATATTAAAAATATCAAATATCGAAAAGACATAAAGCATCTGAGCAATGGATTGCATGAACGACACATATGATCGAGAAAGTTAAAGTACATCGAATAAAATAAACAGCATTAAATGATGGAAGATCGAAA